>ML353023.1:0-12398 GCA_005239505.1 Nicotiana paniculata
TTAAAGCACATAAAATGCGAGGTATATAATGCTTAAAATCACGAATTCTAGCCACACATCAAAGGGTTAGAGAAAACTCCCTATGTGGTCTCTGTCTGCATGGGCTCAGGAACACTAGTGGGGTCCTCGGACTGCAGAGGATCATCAGCTCCCTCCGGGTCCTCTAGCTGGATCTCCAATTCCTCTGACTAGGAAACCACAAATCCTCTCACTGGCTCTTTGTCTGCCTCCTGCTCTGATGTCTGTGTTGTTTGTGCTACTGGGGATGTCTCCTCCATAAGCAGGTCCGGTGGGATATCTCCGGCAGAAGTGAATTTATCTACCTCCTTATTCAGCTGCTCCACTCAGTCCTTTGAGGCTTGATTTTTCCTCATCTTCTTGACCTGCTTTCCCAGCTCATCTATCACCTTGCCATGAGTATCCAATGTGTCCATGATTTTATTTTGGTTGTCCAGGAATTTTTTCTAGTTGTCCAGCCTCCACTGATGGAGGTACCTGAAGTTGTGTTGGGGTTGTATGTGTTGCGACTGCACTGGATAAGACAAACAGCTCTGATGTGGTTGCATGCATCCATCTGTTGATGCTGGATAATGTCTGAGTAACTCGCAGTGCAGTCTGAGGGTAGGTGGAAGATGATGGCACAGATAATGGGGCGGTGATGGATGGCCCGGATGAAGGAGGAGGCATAGCAACCAAAGAACCCTCTGCTGTGAAAGGCTCTAACCTGGTGGCATCTACCCTTGTCTCTTCAGACTGGCAAGTGGGAATAGTGGCTTTTCCTTTGCATTTCGGTCTGCTCCTTGAAGTCTGTAGCAGAGAAGGATGTCTTCGGCTTCACCTTCGTGTCATAGTGCCTCCCCTCTACCCATTGGTCCTCTAGGTAAATAATGATGAAGTTGGGATAGGGGTAGGACCTTTCTTCCTTTTTGATTGCCTTGGAGATGTTTACAGCCATGAGGTTCCCCACATTGATTGGATACCCCGCCATAATGAAGCTATTAGGATTGCCCGGGAGAGTGGGATGACACTATCATGCTGGGACAGATCAAGTCGGCTGCATACAAATGTGCACCACCCTTTTTCTTCAAAGTTGAGGGTGTTTCTGGCTATCGGGACTCCAGTTGTGAGCAAGGTCGGTGTTGTCCCTGGGATGGATATCACCTATGCTACCCATGGATGGGATGCTTCATCAAATGCCAGCTTCTGTATGTATTGAACTGCTTCCACATCTTCAAACTCGGCATATAGGTTCAATGTGTTGCTATCATACTGTATCTTCAAGTTCCATACCTTTGTCACAGTGGTGCCCTTTTTGATGTGGGCAACATTTGCGTAGAACTCCTTGACTAGGTACTCATTTGCATCCGGAAGTTTGCTGGTGAAGTACTTCCAAACCTTTATTTCCTTAAACTGTCTCTTCATATTCAGATTGTAAGGGAGGACATCTCTTTCTATGAACTGTCGCTCAAGGGTGAACGACCTTTGTGGACACAATTCCCAGAATTTTAGGTAGGCCTTCTCGCTCACGAACCTGTCAGCCCATATTTCAGGTTTTTTAGACCTGGTCAACCCCTACTCCCCATATGGTTATCACCTCCTCTCCCGTCATCCGGGACCTCTTCTTCATCATCAATATTAATAGGAGTCGTTGTTGAGGCCGGAGTTGCACCAGGCAAGGAAGATGGTGTTGAAGTCTCACTACCTCCTTCTGAGCCATCAAACGACTATGACGAGGAAGTTGGTTCATTGACGAGGGAGAAAGGTTGAGATTGAGCCTGTGTAGATTCTCCCTCGGAAGTATCCCGGGATGGGAGGTATTCAGTAGAGTCCGAGTAGTCAGCCGGAGGTCTCACATGTGTGGCCTTTTTGCTAATGATCTTCTGAGCTGCTAAGGGCATTGTTTGCTTCCCTTTTCCCCGGCCTCGGGAGGATTGTGCCCTCCCTTTTGATTTGTCTGGACCACCACGAGATATCACCATTATCTGCAACACACAGGTAGTGAAAGATCATTAGTATTGGGGTTCAATTAATCTTTAAAGAAATGCAAATGAAATGAAAATAATGCTTCTAAAACACACTGGACTGCGAAAAATTGATCGCGGCCAAGGAAAACTCATCGCTGATCGCGTAAAAATGAATGCAAGCGCGAAGAGGTTGGGTTCAGAGTACCAACTCTCTGATAATGGTCCAACACGGACCGCGAAAGACCAAATGTGGACCGCGTAAAAGTGAACACAGCCGCGAAAGCAATTATCAAACTCTTTGAAGGTAAAGAGCGTGGACCGCAAATATAGCTTCAGTGAAAGTACAGTGGAGAGTTCAGCCAGTGGAGGAAGCTACTTGGGAAACCGATCTAGATATAAAGAGCAAATACCCTCACTTGTTTGAGACTCCAGGTACGTTTCTAGACCCGTTCGAGGACGAACGTTTGTTTAAGAGAGGGAAATGTAACGACCCGGCCAGTCATTACGTAAAATGTGAATTTATATTTACTGTTATTGCCTCGTCATAGCTTTTTTAAATTGTTCTTGATGTGTTAGAGTTGGTAGGCTCGGAATCGAAATAATTATAATGAGAATTTAGTCACTTAGTCTTTAAAAATAACTTTAGAGTTGGAAAAGTCAACTGAGAGTTGATTTATTGGTAAATGACCTCGGAATGCGGATTTTATGGCTCGAATAGTTTCGTTAGGTTATTTGGGACTTAGGAGCATGTTTGGAATATTTTTGTGATGTCCGGTGTAGAATTAGGCTTGAATTGGCGAAAGTTAGTTTATGGTGATTTCCGGTCTGTAGTGGAAAATAGAATATCGGGGTAGGAATGGAATTACGGAAGTTGGAACATGTCCGTAATGTCATTTTGGATGTGTGTGCAAAATTTCAGATCTATCAGAGGTGTTTTGGTTGGTTTCGGGATCCTTGGTGAAATTTAGAAGTTTCAAAGTTCATAGGCTTGAATTTGATGTGATTTTGGTGTTTTTGCGTTGCTTTTGGTGATTCGGAAGCTCGACTAAGTTTGAATGAGATTATGGGATGTGTTGGTATGTTTGGTTTAGATCTCGAGGGCCTCGGGAGGATTTCGGAAGGTTAACGGATCAATTCGGACTCGAATTTAGCTGCTGAAATTTCTGGGCAGCTTCTGAATTTTTTTTCCTCACGTGCGTAAACAGTGACCGCACCTGTGTGAACAGTAGAGTTAGAGACTACGTATTCAACAAATAAGGCAACTTATTAAGTAAATAATATAATGATTCCTTTCTGACTCAATTACTCTTTTGATAATAATAGTTTATATTCAACTAAATCATTAAATCCTTATTTTAGTGATTGTCTCCAAATAAAACTCCTTAATTTCCTAATTTTGTGAAATCACAGTCTATAACTGCCTTCATAATTCAATCCTGGATTTGCCTACAATTCTTCCTTAAATATTTGACCTTACGGAGACAGAATAAATTAGAGGACATTATTGTTTTCTTATATGAATTTAGTTATGGACATTTTGAATCTTTATTGATTTTTACTTGAACGCGAGAGAAGATTGCAAATTATATGTTCCTTCTGGGGGTTAGCAAATTAAGGAACAGTACCGCGAAAACTTTGGACAGTGTATATATAACGAGCAGTCCGACTTTTCTTCCATTTTTGAACGAGATTATAGCTTTTGGAGCGATTTTGAAGAGGGAAAATGATTGTTCTTCATTGAGGTACGGATTTTGGACCCAATAACTCGATTATATGTGATTAAGGACCAAATTAACAGTGTTTTAATTGGGGAAAATCAGTAGAAAAGGGTGAAACTAGGGATTGAGTTTAAGAGATCTTTTAGGGTCGATTTGAGGGGTCAAACAAACTCCGATTTTAGTGTTCTTTATATGTACGGACTCGTGAGAGGATGAAGAACACTTTGGTATAAAAAATTTCGAGTTCCGAGATGCGGTCCCAGGGGTCGGATTTTGGCTAAATTCGGGTTTTATGCTAAAATTGGTACGTTTCAATTGGAATTCATTCCTTTAGCATAATTTGATGATAAAGGTCTGATATTTATAGATTTGGAGCGCTCGGAAATTGATTTGAGGGGCAAGTGGGTTGCAGAGTAGCTTTTCGGGCTAGTTTGAGGTAAGTACTGTCTTTAAATCTTGTTCTGAGGGTATCAAACCCCAGACTTTGCATCCTTTCACGGATTTGGAATGCAAAGATTGAAAATTTGGAAATATATTCCTTTTTAGGCAATTATTGAGTTGCGAACCTAATTTTAAAGCCTATGCTTAATTGTACTGATATATTTTGATATAATTTGGGCTGCAAGCCATGTTTGGGGCCTAGTGCCGATCTGTTTACCCCTTGGGGGCTGTTTTTACTATTTTCCTCACTTGATATGTTATGATTTCCACCCAGTCTATTCTTGATAATTGTTTTGACACTCAGAGTATCTTGATATTATTTCTTAAAAACGAAACATTGTTTTGGGTCGAGAACCCGGTATAATGATGGCCCGAGTGGCATGTTGAGAGTGTTTGACTGAGTGAGATCGCGGTCCAATATTGTGAGGATGTTATGATATGAGAGAGGCTGAGTGCCTGAGAGTGATTGATGTCATTTTAGGGGTGGGCATTCGGTACTTCGGTTCGGTATTTAAGAATTTCAGTTCGGTATTTCGGTATTCGGTTTATCAATTGTGTATACCAAATACCATATCAAAATATTTCGGTACGGTTCGGTATTTCTTATTTTGGTTCGGTACGGTTTCGGTTTAAACTAAATCTATGTTATAAGGCTTGTGCCTATTCAAATCTTTAGCTCTTAAGGTTGAAAAGATATGTTTCAACTTTTGAAACCAATACAACTAGTATTATTTACTAGCATTTGACTAAACACGGAGGCAATGCAAGGAAGCATCTTATAATACCATTGGCTAATACAAGAGAAAAAGTTGCACCTAAGTATTACAACTTACATGTAAAAAGCAACAATTCCTTTTATGCCTCTACTATAAAGTCATACTTTATCCTAAAGCAAAAAGAAGGATAGTTGAACAGTCCATTCAAGCTCAATGCCAAAGATAGTTGACTGCCTATACAGTATACACTTTTTATCTATGCTCCAAAATTTTTAGAAGTTCTTAATTTGCTTGGTGGAACCTTGCTAAATCCTAAGGGTAAGGAATTAGGGAATTAGAGATTTTGGACTTTTGAGGTGTGGGCTTAAAGTTATTGGGCTAAAAAAATAAAAATAAAGTTGGGCTTGGACTAAACTATGGTATTTTCCCTCAGGGCCTAACTCAAGTGGAAAATGGTGGTGGATTTGTGTCTTAGGTCATAAGTTCAAGCCCCCACACCATGCAAAGCAAATCCTGGTATTTAAGTGGAGAAGGGTAGAGGGGCGGACCCATTAACCATCGAGTTTCCAAGGTTGTGGTTGGTCCAAAGGATCGGCCCCAGACAGATTTCTCTGTTAAAAAAAAAGATTATTTCAGTATTTCGTTATACCGAAATATCAAAAACCCAATACCGTATACCGAACCAAAATAAATCGAAATACCAAAAAAATCGAAACCGAAATACCAAATTAATTCGGTTCGGTTCGTTCTGTTCAATTTGGTTCTGTTCGGTTTGGTTCGTTTTTCGGATTTTATGCCCACACCTACATGATTTGGCTTGTTTATAGTGATTGGGATATAGGAGCCCCTCCGGAGTCTGTATATACCCCTAGTGAGCGCAATTACCTACTGAGTGCGAGTGATGCCCGCGGAGCTGATACTGAGTGACTACGAGGTTGCCTGCTGGGCTGATACTAAGTGACTGTGAGGTTGCCCATTGGGCTGATACTGAGTGATGGTGAGGTGCTGAGGGAAATTGTTACGAGAAATGATTATGGCCCGAGGGGAAGATTTATGATGGTTTTACTGAGTTTTTGACTGTGATTCACTTCCTTTTTCAAACTGATTTTACTGAGAGTTTTACAGAGATATATTGAAATTATACTTGTTTCAAAGGATTTCTGGAAATTGGTTTTCGAACTTATGTATTTGATGAATACTTTATGGTGACTTGGTGTTTTACTGTTTTTTGTGAATTGGTGTATCTGTGATGTGTGTTTCGTATTTCTCAGACTGTGATTTATTTTCATTACTACTGAGTTGGCGTACTCATCATTACTCTCTGTGCCTCTGTGCACAGATACAGGTACTGGTTCGGAGTAGTAGTTGTCTTTGTTCGTATTCAGCAGCTTACGGGATTTCGAGGTAGTTGTTCAGCGTCCGCAGCTTCTCCATTTCCCTTCCTTTATTAGTATTAGTATTTATTTCATAGACATTGATTAAGACATTAGCAGAGTTAGTTTTATTTCTTAGATGCTCGTGATCATTGACTCCAGTCTTGGGAGGATTGTTTAGAATGTTAGATTATTATTGGGGCGTAAAAACTTAAAGAAATTAGTTTATGCTTTGTTGTTGCTTGTTATTGATTATTGAAACATTATAATAGAACGGATGGGTAGTTATGTGATAGTTGGCTAGCCTAGTTCCACGATAGGCGCCATCATGACCTGTTAGGATTTGGGGTCGTGATATGCCCCAAGATCGCTCCTACCGCAACGTCGCTAGCATCGCACATGAGCTCAAATGATAAGCTCCAATTGGGTGCAGTAATGATGGGAGTGGTAGTCAATCTATACTTGATAATCTCAAAATATTTCATGCAATCTTTATTGAACACAAACTTTTCATCCTTTTACAACAACTTGCACAAATGGTTCACCACTTTTGAGAAATTCTTGATGAACCTTCGGTAGAACCCCGCATGACCAAGAAATCTCCTAACTCCCTTGATGGAAGTAGTAGGAGGGAGTTTTGAAATCACTTCAATTTTTGCTTTTTCCACTTCAAGACCGTTCTTTAAGATCTTATGGTCGAGGACAATGCCCTCCTCGACCATAAAGTGGCACTTTTCCCAATTTAGCACTAAAGTGGTTTCTTCACATCGGGCCAACACTTCTTCAAGATTATCCAAGAATTCTTCAAATGAGTCCCCCACAACACCCAAATAATCCATGAACACTTCGAGGAAGTCCTCCACCATATCCGTAAATTTTTCCATCATACACCGCTGAAAGGTAGCCGGTGCATTACACAAACCAAACGGCATCCGTGAGAATGCAAATGTGCCATACGGACATGTGAAGGGGGTTTTCTCTTGGTCTTCCAGTGCAATGAGAATCTGGTAGTACTCAGAGTACCCATCCAAAAAGAAATAATAGGCTCGCCCGGCAAGTATATCCAACATTTTATCAAGAAAGGGCAATGGAAAATGGTCTTTGCGGGTCACTTTGTTCAGCTTTCGGTAATCCATGCATACCCTTCATAAAGTGACAGTTCTAGTGGGGATCAACTCATTTTTCTCATTTATGATTACAGTCATACCCTCTTCTTCGGCACACATTGTACCGGTGAAGTCCATGAACTATCTGAAATGGGGTACACGACCCTTGCATCTAGCCACTTGATAATTTCCTTCTTGACGACCTTTTGCATGGCCTCATTCAACCTTCTTAGATGTTCCACGGAGGTTTGTGCATCATCCTATAGTATAATTTTGTGTATGCAAAAGGCGGGTCTTATACCCCGAATGTCAATCAAAGTCCATCCAATTGCCTTTTTCCTTCTTTGAAGCACCGCAAGGGTGGAGTCTACTTGCACGTTACTTAAGCACGAAGAAAGAATAACAAGTAATGTGGAACAAGGGCCTAAGAATTCATACCTGAGGTGTGAAGGCAAAGGCTTCAACTCCAATGTCGGCGGCTCCTTGATTGAGGGCTTTTTTGGTGGAGTCTCGGTTTTCCAAGTCCAAGGAGAGTTTGCGGGGCCCATATGCATAGAATATCATTCCTTGCAAAGCATTTGCACATTCTATCAAGCCTTCCTTCTCCTTATCCTCATGATTTAACAACACGTCTTCCAAAGGGTCCTCCACATTGATCATAGCACTAGTTTCATCAACAATCACCTTCGTCACAAGATCCACAAAAGAGCAAACTTTGTTGCTATTAGGTTGCCTCATTGATTTGCACACGTGGAATACAACTTTTTCATAACCCACCCGGAAGGTGAGCGCAGCTTCCATATCAACCAAAGCCTTCCATGTTTCTAGTAAAGGTCTCCCTAATATGATTGGCACCTCATAGTCAACTTCGCAGTCGAGAATCATAATATCTGCGGGAAAAATAAACTTGTTGACCCGAACTAGAACATCAGCAAGAATTCCCAACGGCCTCTTCATTGTCCGATCCGTCATTTGCAATCTCATGGAAGTAGCTCTAGGTTACCCAATACCCAATGTTTTGAACACCGAATATGGCATCAAATTAATATTTGCTCCCAAATCACACAAGGCTTTGGCGAAATCGGCATTACCAATGGTGCATGGAATCGTAAAGGCGTCGGGATCGTCTAGCTTTGGATCCATGGAATGCCCAATGGCACTCACTTGATGAGTCATTTTGATGGTCTCACAATTCATAGATCTCTTTTTTGTTACCAAGTCCTTCATGAACTTGCCATATCTTGGCGTTTGCTCTAGAGCTTCGACCAAGAGCACATTGATGGATAAACTTTTCATCATCTCCATAAAATTTCTTGAATTGGTTTTCATTATTTGCTTTGCAAGCCTTTGAGGATATGGTGGAGGAGTCCTTGGCAAAGGGGACTTGGCTTTGGGCACTACCGTTTCCGGTATGTCTATCACGTGTTCCCTAGACGGGTTCACATCATTTTGAGTCTCCTCCACGTTGTCATCAATATCGATCCTCACTTTATCATTCACATTCTCATCATTGGCTTGAATCTCATCATCTTCTTGCAACACAACATCATCACTCACAATCTTCTTTGGATTAGAGCTACTTGCCCTTCCACCTCTACCGCTTTTTGTGGTCACTTCTATAGCATGGCCTATATTTTTCCCACCCTTCGGGTTTACTACCGTATCACTTGGTAGTGCCCCCTTAGGGCGAGTATTCAATGCTTGAGAAATTTAACCTATTTGTACTTCCAAATTGCGGATAGAAGTAGTGTGGGAGGCTATTTGGGCATCGGAATCGGAATTCCTTTCCATCATTTGTTTGAACCCTTGAGACGGATATGGATGCAGATTGTTGGGTTTTTGATACATCGGGCCTTTGAAAGTCTGAACCCCGGTTTCCTTGGTTATTATTATTCCAACCCCTTTGATTTCCATTGCCTCCCCAATTGTTATTGTTGTTGCCACCTCAATTGCCTTGGCTATTTCCTTGATTCCCCCAGGTTTGGTAGTTGTTCCCCAATTGTTCGAATTGTTGTTGTTGCCACTATTCCAATTTCCTTGGCCTTGGTTTCCCCAATTTTGATTGTTCCCTTGTAATCTCCATTGTTGATTTGGAGCATTGCTCTGTTGACCTTGGTAGTTGTTGGCATATAAAACTTCCTCGCGTTGATCATCATAAGAATCGTCTTGATTGTAACTACTACCACTTTGCTAAAATTGTTCTTGATTGTTTTGAAATTGTTGACCATGTTGTCTCCTCATGTTGACCATTACATTTACCCCATCCATGGCATTGACTTTCTTTGGCCCCCGAACTTGCTGAAGTTGAGCCTTTGCTAACTGATTCATAGTAGTTGTCAGCTCTGCTATGACTTGTACGTGATCATGAAGTTCTTTGTGAAGGTGGATGACATTAGGGTCACCCTGAGGAACGTTTTCTCGACTTTTCCAAGTTGAGGAGGTGTCTTCCATCTCATCTAATATGTCATATGCATCGGCATGAGGCACTTTCATGAAATTTCCCCCTGCTAGCTTATTCACCATGCACTGGTTGGTTGTGTTGATACCCCTATAAAAATTTTATTGGATCATTGCTTTAGTCATATCATTGTTGGGCCATTCCTTTACCATTATCCGGTACCGCTCCAGACCTCATCTAAGGGTTCATTTGGCTCTTGTTTAAAGGATAAGATCTCATCCCTTAATATTTCCATATGACCCGGAGAGAAAAACTTTGCTATGAACTTATCAGCCAACTCATCCCAAGTGGTGATGGAATGGTTGGTTAGCCTCTCGAGCCAATCCAAAGCTTTCCCTCTAAGTGAAAATGGGAAAAGTCTCAATCTCATAGCGTCCTCAGATACATTCGTCTACTTGCTCCCCCAGCATATGTCTACAAAACCTTTGAGATGCTTATATGTGTTCTGATGGGAAGCTCCGGTGAAGAAACCCTTTTGCTCCAATAGAGTCAGCATGACATTGGTTATCTGAAAATTTCTCGCCTGAGTCTGGGGTGGGACAATTTCACTTGTGTAACCTTCATTGGGTATCACCCGGTGTGCTACCCTTGGAGGAGGTGGGGGAGGATTTGGCACGTTGTCATTAGCCTGGCAGCCTCTTCTTTGGACTTGAGGTTCTAGATTAACCTCATCCGCATCATTGTCATCTACCTCCTCCCCCAAAGGAATATTTCTGAGAGCATCATTATGAGCCATTTGGTACCTAAAGCAATCGACACATAAAAGTTAGAAAAACGGAAGGAAAGAAAAACAAAACATACAAATAGTTAGATAGATAGCTAAAACCGTCTAACTCCCTGGAAACGGTGCCAAAAATTGATCGGTTCCAAACCTACACCACTATAGAGTAGCGAGGATGGTCGATGCAGTTTTAGCCAACAAGGCCGGGATCGATTTCCACAGGGAGTTAATTGATTTGGAGTTAGGTATCTATCTAAGTCTAGATGTGTGTGTTGTTCATAATTGCACTTCCAACATGATTGTGATGATTATACTTCTACTTCTATTTCTATTGTATGCTAAGATTAAAGCTAAGTACAATATCTTTGGTGATAATTTTCAAGTGTTTAAAAGGACTAGGGTAGTGACTTCCGCCTAGGTGAATACTTAATTGGTATCGAGAATCTAGGGCAAGCTTGTTTTGATTGGTGTCGTGATATAATCATCACACACAAGTACTCACTCTATACCTCTCGGTAGTTTGAGTGACTTTGCCCAATTCGGCTTTCTCAAGTCCAAATGGGTGCTCATGCAATACAAGTGACATTAGCTCAAGTCGGGTATTAATATTTGTAGATTTAACCCTTTAATTGGGGCTATCAATCTCTTGAGTTTACCCAAATTCCTCGTTAGCCTAATTTTCCTATACTTAGTCCCTCTTTCTCAAGAAGAACATAAGTCATAAGGCATGAATCAGTGTTTGCAACCACTAATTCTATAATTCTAGCATGAATTAGGCTAAATATCACTAACCCATAAACAATTAAGCCCTAAATTCAAGACGCATTAAATACCCACACTAGATTTGGGTCACAACTCTAGCTATGGAGTTTAGCTACTCATAATAACAGCAGAAACCAAAGATAAAGATGAAATATAATCCATAATATTAAAGTAAAAGATGAAAATCTAAAGTTTGAAGGTAAATCTTGTACAAAATTGCCCAAAAAGGGAAAACCAGTTGTTTCACGTGCTCAATCAAACTAAAACTTCACCTAAAATTGACAAACTGGTCTATTTATACTAAGCTGAAATTTTGGGATAAAAATACCCTTGCAGAGGTTTTGCAGCCGTGTAATTTTGATCGCGGCCGCACTCTTGCTTTCACGGCAACGTAATTTTGATCGCGGTCCGTGTTTCTTCACATCTGGGACTGGTTTGAGCTTCATTTCATGGATCGCGCAATTTTCACCACATCCGCGTGAGAGTCTTTCGTGACCGCGTAATTCTAACGCGGACCGCCCTTCTCATTCTTGCATAAATTGTGAACTCTCTAAACCTTGGCAACCGCGGTCCGCAGAATTCCAATCGTGGTCGTTGTGGTACTTTCGCGGCCTCCACTTTCTAACGCGGTCCACGTCCATGTATGTGCCCAAAAACCACCTCTCTGAATCTCCAATTCGCGGTCCGCACTTTTATGTCGCGGTCCGAGTACTACATCTCTTGGCCCAGTCTTGGTTCTGGTTAAAGTTTGACTCCTTTATGAGTTGATTATGGCTCCTTTGGCTCATTTTGAACAAACATTGCAAGCAGGCACATTAATTTAGTTTCCAGGAATACCTTTACGCATTTTTGGCCCGAAATCTAAGTAAAAGAGAGCAAATAATAGGCTAAAATCCCTACTTATCACCGCGTATATGGCCGCGCATTTTTCATCCCTCGCTGTTACACATGCGTGGATGCGCACTGATCACGCATGTGGCCGCACATTTTTTGAACTTCACTGCCACACGTGCGCGGCCGCGCATCGACCGCGCACTGGTCATCGTTTGTAGGTTATTTAATTAGTGTAATTTTAATTTATTTTTTTTCGTTATTCTTTATTGGTTTTTTTATTTAACACCCTAACCCCCCCCCCCCCC
>ML353023.1:12488-41261 GCA_005239505.1 Nicotiana paniculata
ACCCCCCCCCCCCCTTCTTCTCTCCTAAATCTAAAAACCTCTCATCTCTAAACATAAGAACACACACGCCCAAACCCTCCCTTCTCCCCAATTTCAAAAGCAGAACCTACATCCCTTTCCTCATCTCCCCTACTCAATCACTTCCCATCCCTATTCCTCACAAGCTCCTTCAGTTAAGTGCCATGGCTTCTATTTTCCTTTTACTTCAGTTAGTTTTTTTATTGTTTTTTTTCTTTTCTTCTTCTCTTTGAATTATATGGTAGTGGAAGTCATTGTTGTTATTTTCTTTACTTTGTACTATTAGTATACTTGTTGGTATGTGAGGATAGTGGAATTCTATTTTGTTGGGTTAGATTAGACATTGGTATGTTTGTGGTGGAATTGAGGTTATAATTGGGTGTTTGAGGAGTTTGGGGTGCACTTGCACATCAAGTGTTTGCATAAATGTCACAGTTAATTTTGTGAACAATTGTGATGGTGAAGTCTGAGTAACCGCTATTGGTTCACTCATCCTTCCTTTTACTGATAGTGGTATTTGTTTTGTAGGTACTATGACGCCCTCAAAGAAAAGACGAACCACAGATGCTTCTTCTAGTGGTCATGCAGGCTCGTCCCGGGCACGGGCCTCGACCAATGCGCCTCAGTTTGATAGCACAAGGTTTTTATCAAGCTCAGCCCAGGAACATTTTAGTCAGAAGGCTCCTAAGAAACCTATACCGGAACGGGGTATTGATAGGGGGTCCCTCCAAAATGATTGCCCCAATATGTATCGGGAATTGGTTCAGCGTGGGTTGGGTATTGTTTTCTAAGAACCTGATGAGGCCAACTTAATGGTTGTACATAAGTTCTACGTGAACTGCTCCGAACATAAGGACCATGTTTGCACTGTACGACAAAAGAGTGTTTATGCATCAATCGACGCCATTAGGAGGGCGTACCGGTTACCAGTATTTGGTGGGCCGGAGGACTATTATGATACGTATAGCATAGAACAACCTCCTGGAACTTGTTTTTCAGAACAATTTGTGTGCCAAACAAAGACATAGTATGGGTTACGCCGGGGGGAAGTTTCACTCGGCCTCACTCACCTTTGAAGGGAAGTGTTGGCTTTATATCATCAATAGTCGCCTGCTTTCTTCTTTGAACAACGATGATGTGAATGGTCCCCCAGCTGCACTGATCTGGTGCTTTATCAATGGCCACGATTTTGATGTGGCTAAGGTTATTCACGACGATATGTTCATTCGTTGTCCAGTGCATAGGTACGGGTTCTTCTTCCCTTCACTAGTCACTAGATTATGTCGGGCAACACGGCTGCCGGAGAACAGGAACTTGGATGGAAAAGTTAAAAAAGAACCGAAGTTCCGGGCGGATAAAGTGACCATTGGGAAGGATCCTGTGGTAACTGTCATAGAAAATAGTGATGAGTCTGATGCACCAGAAGAGGGAGATGAAGGGCAGGCAGTTGTGGCTGAGTCACCCGCACACGATCAAGTTACGGAGGCTGAGGGAACATCTGTGGTCAGATGGTATACGCGGATGACGGCCTTAGAGCATTAAATGGCAAGGTTACACACTTATGTCACGAACTTGGAGGCTCGAGTTGATGCACTAGCAACCCAAAATACAAAATCTGAGAAGAAGATCATGGCATGGCTGCGTGCGCTGGGCAGGACTTGCCATCTCGACCCCGGCACTGTCTCCGACCAGGAATGTCGTACCAGGGAAGTTTCCTTTACCTCGCATTTTTTTTGTGGCATGGGGGCATGCCATTATTTTAAGTGTGGGGTAGGGGATATTTGGTATGTATGTTGTATGTATAGATTTATATAGAGTAGTGTAGTTTCGTTAGTTAATTGGAAAAAAAAATTATTCAAAAGTTTCGATTTGTCCCGACGATGGATATCATTCGACAGGTTTCTTGAGGGATTAAAGTCGAAAAGAAAAAAAAAGATTTTCTTTTGTTAGGAGTGTATTAATTCCCCCTTGGTTTTTCTTTGGGCCACGATTATTTTCCAAGGGTTTCGTTTGAACCGGGTGTAGTTAGTTTTTATTTTTTTTTATAAATAGGAATCGGTGGGCTATGGGCTAAAATGGAAACAGTATCTCTTAACTTCATTATGCCTTGAATATAGCGGGTACTTTTGTATGATGCTTAGGCTCAATTGTTGATTCTTGTAGAAGTGCCTTAAATGGTATGTTCTTAACTTGGCTTAAGTACCCTGACTAGAGTGTTTTGATGATCCAGTCTGGAGTGAGTCATGTGCCATGTGTGTGTGAGGTTTGTTTTATTTTGTGCATTGCATTTTATGCCTAGAACTTTCCCCGTGTTTGCAAAGAGAAATAGTAGTTTTGTTCAGTCTTGGAAGTGATATAGGCGTTTCTTTGTGGAGCCATATATATTTTTTACCCGCCTAATTGTTATGTATCATAGTTAACCCTTTTGAGCCTGTAATCCTGTTTATTTGGAAACCACATTACAAGCCTTACCCTTTTGTTTGAATTAACTATCTATTTGAACCCTTTAACCTCGCATAAGCACTTGAATAGTTATGAACTTTGTAAAAGTTAAAGTGTGGAGTGGGTGGTTTGCTTTTGAGTGGAACTAATAAAATAAGGAGAAAGGTGCAGTGTTTTGAAAAAGTAAGAGTCACTTGAATTGAAACTGTGGAACGAGTCTCTTTTGTTCGTGAGCAGGCACTTGATTCATGAAGGAAAGGTAATTCTTGACCTCTGCGATAGAGTAAGTGAGTAAGTTAGGAATAATGTGTGGTGCTTGTGAGTCAACTCTTGAGGTGAAGATGTTACACTACTGGGCTTAATATATGTGAAATATTCTTGGTGTGATGAGTTAGGAAAGTCACTTAGTGAAGTTATGCCTCTGTAGAGTGTGGTTTGATTGCTCGAGGACGAGTATTAGTTTAAGTGTGAGGTATTGATAGTAGGCTATAATTATGTAGTTTAGACACTATTTGCACTCTAAATTGGATGCACTTTACTAATGTTTGAGCGTTAATTGATAATAAATTGCTCTGATTGAGAACTTCATGCTTTGCAGGAGAAATTCCGGGCTATGATGACGTTAAAGAGCATTTTGGAGATAATATAGAGCATTGAAGGCCAACTAAAAGCTTATGGAATAATTGGGAAGCCATTTGAGGATTTAAGGAGGTTAGCGCGCCTAAAAAGAAGAACAAAGAAGACTGCAGGAAGTTTCCCAGGTTCACGGTTGATGCGCGCCCGCGCACTAGGCCGCGCATGTTAGGCAGAAACTAGCCAAAGTGAGCTGGTCGGATGCGCGGTCACTTGTCCATGTGCGCGGCCGTGTACGTGCTTTCGAGAAAAATATTCCAAGGCTAATTTTTTAATTCCAGAGGCGACCAACCTTGACCTATATGAAAGACAGCTCACCCAAAAAGAGGGTATCTCTGTTTTTAGAAGAACTTTGAAGGTAACAACAGGCAAGGAGCGAGATGGAAGATTCGGAAACGAGTTTTATCATTATTTCTCCCTTGTTTATCATTGATGATGAATTCTTATGCTGTCATTGTGAAAACAATTATGAGTAGCTAAATTCTTTGTTCTAGGGTTTGATGGAACCTCTTGGAGGGTGAACCTTTGTTGTGTTTGATATAAATTTTCCATTAAATTTTCTCTCTACTTGTTCAACTACGTGATTATTGTGGTTGATTGAAGGGCCCTCAATCGACTGTGCCTATTTAGTGTGTATTACTCGGGAAAGAGTGCATATTTAGGTAGTTGTTGAACAGCATCACTCCTAACGTATATGAGGGATCAATACGGAGGGTTTAAAGCTGGGATTAGGAATAACGAAACCTTGGTGCGATCCTAGTGAGCGCTCATGATCGGTAGAATATGTCTAGGAAATTATGGTAGTTACTCGGGAGATAATTACGACACTCAGAGCGTTTATGATAGGTAGAGAAAACTTAGGCAAATTTATAGGAAACATAGCGGAAAGAATTCCGATAATAGGGGAAATCATAACTCTAGACCTCCTTAATCTTGTCTCCAATCCTTATCCTTGTTAATTGATAGTTTTACTGCTTTCTAGTATTTGTTAGTGATCATGCCCAACTTTAGTCCTAAAAAGGATAAGTGGTCGCTGCAAATATAATTCCGTCTAACAATCCAGAGTTGAATCCCACAGAGAACTAAGGTTTCGCCATAATTGTTCAATATCGCTAAGAAGACAAGCTCGAATAAATTTTTAAGTTATAAAGATTAAGATTCTTATATCTAACTAACTAACTAAGAAACTAAAGCATTAAATTAAAAACTAAAGATACTAAGGGTTGGAGATAAAATTTAGGAGGTCTAGAGTTATGATTTTTTCAAATGTTGGAATCCTTCCCGCTATGTTCCCTACAATTTTGCCTATGTATTATCTACTGATCGGGAGCACTTTAGGTGTCGTAATTCTCTCTCGAGCAACTACAAGACATATTATCTCGAACTACGCTAGTTGGCTTTATCTAACCGCTAATTATGATCACGTCAAGGCTTTGTTATTTCTAAACCTATCTTTAAACCCGCTGTATTGATTTCTCATATACGTTAGGAATGACGTTGTTCAACAACCACCTAAATATGTATCCTTTCTCAAGCAACACATAATAAATAGGCACAGTCAATCGATGGTCATTCAATCAACTGAAATAAGCACGTAGTTGAACAAATAGACAAATTCAAAAGTTAAATTATATTTAAACATAACAAGAATTCATCCTCCAAGAGGTTCCATCAAAACCCTAGATAACAAATTAGCTATTCATAATAGTATGCAAAACTACAATATTAGAATTCATAACCAATAATGAAAATAGGAAGAAGGAAATGAAAAACTCGTAGAAGAATTCCCCATCTTGCACCTATCATGTCTCTGCCTCCTTAGGTCCAAAGTGTGTCAAAAGTACTCAAAATATCGCGTTTCCATGTATATATACCAAGTAGGGTCGGGCCCAAATAATTATACCTTCTCCTACGCAAAAAAGAACACTTTTGTATGCAAAACTACAATATTAGAATTCATAACCAATAATGAAAATAGGAAGAAGGAAATGAAAAAATCGTAGAAGAATTCCCCATCTTGCTCCTATCATGTCTCTGCCTCCTTAGGTCCAAAGTGTGTCAAAAGTACTCAAAATACCGCTTTTCCATGTATATATACCAAGTAGGGTCGGGCTCAAATAATTATACCTTCTCCTACGCAAAAAATAACACTTTTCCCCGGACAAAACATGCGGTTGCGCACCTGGAAGGGTGCCCGCGCACTTGTCCGCACACATTTCACACTTTTTTCCCCATTTGTAAGGTCAATGCGCGGCCGCGAATTTTCCACACACTTTTCACCCTATTCTGTTTAGAATTTAGAAACACGTAAAACATGAAATTTGTAGCCCTTTGAATTATATTTTCACCATATATTGTGAAGCCCAAATGGAGTTCTGAGCGAAAAATTATGTACATTTTACTAGACAGTGTGCAATATGCCTACTCGATTCTTCGTTCGTTCTTAACTATCATTCGTTGATCTCCAAACACGATCCCGGCTTAATTCCTTGGGCTTTTACTCAGACTTCAAAGCTCCAAATCAGTTGAATTCATTATATAACATCTACATAGCTCGGAATCACTCCTACAAAAGCATAAAACACACAATCAGTGCAAAACACTAACGATTAAAGCTCAAACTCAATTAAAGTGCAGTAAATTAGAGTGTAATAAGCGACTAAAATACGTAATTATAGCCTATCATCAACACCCCACACTTAAGTCATTGATCGTCCTCGAGTAATCAAACTACACTTTATATA
Source organism: Nicotiana paniculata (assembly GCA_005239505.1). Classification (NCBI taxonomy): domain Eukaryota; kingdom Viridiplantae; phylum Streptophyta; class Magnoliopsida; order Solanales; family Solanaceae; genus Nicotiana; species Nicotiana paniculata. The sequence goes on from ML353023.1 coordinate 18,326, forward strand.
GACACGGCCTTTTAAACAATTCTCCTAACTCATCACTCCAAGAATACTTAAAATAAACTAAGCACAAAACTGTAACATCTTCACCTCAAGATTTGACTTATAAGTACCATGCATTATTCACAACTCACCCACTTACTCTAACATAGAGATCACTGACATTACCTTTCCTTCATGAATCAAGTGCCCTCACAAAATAAAACAGAGTAGTTCCACACAATAAAATTTAAGAACACTTAGGAACTCAAGATAGAAAGAATTCAAACACTCTCAGAAATAACATTCATATGCCACAAAAGATGAACTATAGGCTTGCCCATAGTGTACTCCTATACTAATCAAGCTCATTCAGTCTAGGATCAAGTAGGACTTTATTTGGTTGTAATGTAGGCTGCGGGACGAGTAGGATACATTTGGATATAAGAGTGACTACACCTCCCTAATCACTTTAATACATATACTTTAACATTCAAACCCCATACTTATGTCAACCCAAACTCCACCTTCACATCAACGTATATTACCCTATACTTCTTTAAGCACAATTACATCAAGAGTCATCACTTATCAAGGAATATTTTTTTCTCACAGCAATATAACTATTTTTTTCTTTTCTTTATTTTTTTTAATTCAAGTGGCTCTTACTTTTTCAAAACAGTGCATATTTCTCCTTATTTCATTAGTTTCACTAAAAATCCAAACCAACCACCCCACACTTTAAATTTTACACAGTTCATAACAATTTAAGTGCTCATGAGAGGTTAGAAGGTTCAACTAGATGGTTAATTCAAACAAATGGGTAAGACTTGTAATGGGGCTAACTACGATACATAATTAAATTAGGCGGGTAAAATATATATATGGATCAACAAAGAAACGCCTATATCACTTCCAAGACTGAACAAAACTACTATATCGCTTTGCAAACACACGGGGCAAATTCTAGACATCAAATGCAATGTACAGAATAACACATAAACCTCACACACACATGGCACATAACTCACTCGGGATTGGTTTCATCAAGACACTCTAGTCAAAGCAGTTAAGCAAAGTTAAGCTTATACAATTTAAGGTACGTATACAAGAATCAAAAATGAGCCTAAGCGTCACAACTAAAGTACTCACTATTCTCAAGGCATAACAAAGTCAAGAGATATTGCTTCAATTCAATTCATCTCACACTGGCTCCAACTCCTAAAATAATAAAAGTAACTACACACGGTTCAAACAAAACCCTTGAAAAATAGCAACTCATGGGTTGCTCAGACTTCTCCCAGACCTGATCTTTCGTGTGGGTACCTCACACTTAGTTCCAACCATCTGGTTTGTTGTTGCATCCTCCCAATGGCTTTGCTTTCCATGCTCCTAAAAAAAATGAAAAATCGACACTACAAGAATAATACAATAATAAAAAATATTTAAAAAAATAATAATAATAATAATAATATTAAAAAAAAGTAAAGTTGGGTTGCCTCCCAACAAGCGCTTGGTTTAACGTCGTGGCACGACATGAACTACTTTTTGTCTCAATCTCGAGCTTATGAATTGAACCACAAGTTTTGACTCAAGCTTGTGATTATGCTCCTGGGGTGGTGGAACGAATCTAACTGGCCCAAGGAAATTATGTAGTATTCTGCACTTCTTGACCTTTAGATGAGGTGTGTAATTCCATCTTTATGGCAAGAAAAATTCCAGAATGTAGGCACATTGTTCCTTATTCCTTGACTCCTCAAGTGGCTCGGATAACTCTATTTCTATATCATCATCCAAACACAATGTGGAAAAGTGCTTGGAGTGTGGACCAATGCGCTCAGCTACATGAATATTGGGACTGTCTACTTCATCAACACCCATGACACTAGAGTCAGCTAAGTATGTATCAACTCTTCTACAGCATCGACACCTTCAAAATCTAGTTCGATTGATTGTTGATGTTCTACTCTGACCTCCTCCGTTAGCACATCGATTTTTGCATCTAATACATGCTCCTTTTGGCTACTATCCACAAAATTGCCTTGCTGAGCATTAAAAGCTTCAACCACTTGACTCACTTGAGCCTCCAAGTTGCGAATAGTTTCCTCTTGTCTTTTTATCTACAGTTGTTTTTCATTATTTTGTTCCAGAAGGCACTTTAACACATCTTTGATCTCCTTCAGGTCAACTTCCCTGGGTTCTTTGTTCCTATTTACTTCACCAGAAAAAGTAGAACCATCATTGCAAGAGATTAGGGGAGGATAAGAAATATACGCACAACCATGAAAGTGACCATCTTGACCATTACATATATCACACACATTCCACACATAAGCTTGAGTTGGTACACATAACTCGCTCTTGGAAATGTTTTGATAATTTTGCAATGGGTGGTTTCCTCCACAATATGCATAAGGAGGATCAAAAGTAGAATTACAAACATCAAAACTCTCATAATTCCAAGACGCCATGTCTCATAAGTCAAAGATAAAGAAAAAAAATCAAATACAAGAAAACAAAAATAAAAGTTCAAACTTACAACCTAGAAATATGTACACCTACAGCTACGTTAGTTCCCGGCAACGGCGCCAGTTAGTTAATTAGATAAAAATAAATATTATAATCTTTATAATTAGGAAATTGTTTGAACTTGTGTTTCTTAGCAATATTGAACAACTGTAGCTAAGTCTTAGTTCTCTGTGAAATTCGACTCTGAACTTGTAAACCGGATTATATTTGCAATGATCGCTTATCCTTTTTATGAGGCATAATTGGGTGTGATCACTTGTATACACTGAGGGTATAAAAAAAGTCATGTTTCAGTGTAACTTAATTAGTTATAGCAAAATTGAATCATTATGTCGTTAATATAAATAGTATAACAAGTTTGGTGCAGATGATTACAGCTGAGCAATAATCAGTAGAACTACCTCTAGTTTTCCCGGAGACAGTCGTTTATGAATATAAAAGTTCTATTTAGGGTCGGTATGCATGATATATTGATAAATCTATTCTTATTTACTTGTCATGTCTGCTTAAATAACCAAAGTACTTGTCAACCAACAAAAAATTTATGTACGTAGTAATCTTTTTCATTTTTATCTTTAGCATTAATAAAATGTTCATTTATTAAAGAAAGATCAACGTTCTAAAAGATCAAAGAATAAATTAGGGTAAATGTAATCACTTGACTCTTATTATTAATTTTTTCTTAAAGGGTATGTAAAAACTAACATACCAAGTAAATAAAAACGGGGGAGTAATTGCCTTTTTATTGGGTTATTGTCTTGATAGAGTTTGAATTTTTCTGACTTTGTTCTGAACAACCTTGCGCCATTTCACAGTCCACCACATTTTTAGTTCTCTATTGTACTTAAATATTGGAAGTTGTTTGAATTTTAATTTTTAATCCCGAAACGTAAATTCTTCATCACTTCTTTAGACTAATAAGAAAATTTGTCTTATAGTTATGGAGCGAAATTGTATAAAAATATTGTATTATCATTCCAGAGTACTATATTACCATACTTTAAGCATGTCTGTGTACTTTCTATAATCACATATGTAAAATTATCCAACAAAGGTTTTGGTTCAAGTTAGAGACAATGACGTCTATGGAGATGAAAATTTAAGCATGTCTGTGTCTCACATACGTAAATTAACCAACAGTGATTGTGGTGAAGTAAGCACGCCTTGATTCTTACTGTTAGGGAGTATTTTACCTCTAAAGTAAAACTTTTCGGGGGCTTTTGCATCTATATCTGTTTTTTAGGTCACGTTTTAACATATATTCGCTTTGCAAAAAAAATTATAAGCGTACCCGCTTTTCGCATAAACTTCAGACATACGGGCCTGAGGTAGCAAAGGCAATCAGACAAACTTCAGCATTCTAGGCTTTTTCAAAAACTTAGCAGAAGTGCTGAAGTTATTTAGTTCATTTGTAAAAACTCCAGCACTAAATAAACTGAAGTTTTGTCCTGGATTAATTAGTTTTGTCATAAAGCTTTTTCAAAAACTTCAGCATTTGCTGAAGTTGTTTAGTTAATTTGTAAAAGCTTCAGCACTAAATAAGCTGAAGTTTTGCACATGTATCAAGAAGTCGGCGCTTGAAGTTGTAAAAATTAGGGTATAGGTTAAATAATTTTAAAAATATGGGTATAGATTAAATGAGAACGACCAAATAAGGCGCCCCGCACAATTTCTATAACTTTTCGACGCAAATTTAAATTTAATCGAGCTTCAATGCGGATATTAATAGCATAGGTAAAAGCATCCCTACATCTGATGCCGGCAGAGAAAAGGGAAAAAGGAGGGTCAGGGGTAGGGAGTATATTTTTTTCCTTTTTCTTCTTTTGGAGCTTTTTATCCTTTCCCTTTTTTAATCTTTTCTTTTGTAATTGATGTTCTTTTCCCGTTTTTTAGTATTTTTCAGCCAAATTTCTATTCTGATGCGCTTTATTATCGTGATTGTCACAGCACTTTGGCCACATCAAACCGTTGTTGCCACATAAGCATAGTCAATGGCCAAACGTATTTATGTGCATTCAGTTCGTCAAGTTGAGGTGTTAAAATAGGAAAGATATAAGTTTGTCTACAAGGTTAACAAACTGACACAAGTTTAAGTGGTCAGGAGATCATTTGCCTAAACTAAAAGAACATTTGCGATCGGTCATAAAAGCCCAATCTCCCCAATGAATTACATGAGACTAGACACATATGGGGCGGTTCATAACAAGCTTACTGAAGCAAAGGTATGCATGAATGAGACTGTGATGCCTTCGGTAAAATGCACGGTCCAAAACCACAAGACTCACAAAGTCCACATCATATAATGAAATAAAAGAGCAGATTTCGATAGCCATAACAAATCAATTTGTGTGATGTAGCAGGTAGGATACCTTTTTTTGGCCGCCAACACTATATACAATTCCACAGTTAATAAACATTTTACAAACTAACAGATCAGACGACGAGATTATCGTCACTACTTGGCAATGTTCAATTGAAGCACCAGAATTCTCCACCCGCAGTGATCAGCCCCACGGGACTTCTATAATTTTTGCTCCCGTCTGTGTGTTAAGAGTGCTAAAAGAAATATTGTAACTGTTTATGGACCTGAACATGGGTGATCTATAGTATAATTTGATTATGATTTCCAGTAAAACGCTACTCGATACAAGTCAAAATTAACACACATATATAATTACAACTCCAAGAGAACCCGTCTAGGCAACATCAACAAAGTGTTTACCTACCTCCTTCCAACTCCTGGTGTTTGGGCCTGTCTCGTCCAATACCTCATGGATAATTTTACGAAAAGCTGAAACACATCTGCTAGTGTTCTCAAAAGTTACATGGTTGTTTTCACCCAAAAACAACTTTCAAGCTGTTGGTTCTAATTTTTTTTTGGAAGTGTTTATTTTGTTTTACAAATCTTGACCAAGAAGCAGAACAAAATAAATTTATGAGCAAACGTTTCTCGAATTCCCAAAATTCTTTATCCACTAGCCGTCCTCTTCTTCTGATGACGCCAGTCCATGGTAAATCAAATGAAGAAAGAGGATTAATTATATGCACCTTGTGAGGGAAAGGCTAAGAAATTGACTGGTCCTGAGCAGAGGCCTTCTGCAACAAGTGTACTTAATGCTGCCTCTTGCAGTTGTAGTTGCGAATGTCAAGGTAGAACATGTTAGTACTGACCGGAGATAATTTTCTTAAACACTTGAATTACGTACCTAATCAGGCAGCAACTATGAACAATAAACACTACATAAATAAAAGAAAGGGGGGAGGGGAGCTGCAACGCGGTGAAGCAAGATTGTCTTTGAGACGTTGCATATACTCTTGCACTAAAAAACCAAAAATCTGAAGTTAAGTGCCTACACTTAACAGAAAGGAAAGCTAAATTAACATAATCAACAACTTTGGACAGCACCAGCAAAAACTTAAACAAAATCAGTAACCTTTGAACCTGCACCAGCAAGTCCATGCAGACCATCAACTTCAACCATCAAGCATAATTTTCTTTTTAATGTTATTACCTGCATAAATATGCCCAGACCATCACTGGATGATGATCTTGCTTCACCAATGACATAACGAAAGGCTTAGACATTCTCATGTTTCTTATCAGATATAAACAGCCTTCACATCATTTGCTCCAAAACTTGCAGAGCACACAGGGCATTTGCGGTGACGAGTCTCAACAATTTTTTGGATACACGGATTACAAAAGAGATGGAAACATTTCGTGAGGACAACCTGCAATGTAATAAAGATATCTTAGCTCTCAGTAACACAGTTATCAGTAGAAAGAGTCAGAGGCTCAGAGCAAAGTTAAATTCATTCTTCAATAAGGAGATTCTTACATGTTTGGAAAAAAATAGACACACCCAAGGATGTGACCTAGGGTGGGTGCAAACCTTGGAGACTAGGGCTTAAATCAGCCAAGTAAAAAAGGTGATTTCTTTCCATCTGCCTAAGTCCTTGGTAGGCAAAGATATTCCAAATCTATCCTAGTGGGAGGTAACAAGTACCCGGTGGAATAGCCGAGGTGCACGCAAACTGGTCACATGCTACTATTATTAAAGAAAAAAAAGATGTGGGGAAAACTAGTTCTATTACCACCGTGGCAAAAAGAGAACCAATCATTGCGCAATAAGTTGGCATCCAGAAATTCCTATGATCTCACAAAATGGTGGAAGTATCAAGTCTATCACTATGCTTATCCATATCAGGCAAGATCACCTAACAAATTTAATATCTATATTGCAGTTAGCCAACTGCCAAGCACATGTTTGGTTATATGTACTATTCAGTCTCATTAATTCTGGTTGTTCCCAATATTTAAAACCATAGAATCTCATCACAAAAGAATCTCTTGGATAGCGCATACTTTTATCTCAATAACCAATCTAAACTAAGAACCCATCATCTTTTCATCCCATCTGCTGCCAGTATCAGAAACTTGCACAGTGGATCCTACAACAGATGTGACATTTCATATGTGCTTTCAGCTTCACCTACCTGATGCTGATCGACCAAAGAAATAAGAAAAAGGTCAGTTGGTCCTACCTCTTTTCGCTTATCAAAGCAAATACTACAGTTGAGTATTTCCTTGTATTCCCTTAGCTTCTGCTGAAGCTTCTCAATAACAGATGACCCTTCGATGTGTGATCTCAATCGTGAAGTCTTTCTCCTCAGCGCTTCTACATCCTCCTCTGCTCTTTTCCTCTCAAACCTAGTCAAGTAACGTGAGGACAAGATAATAAGGGAACGCATAAGAGATTATTGGTTTTAAGAGCTAAATTGATACTCGGGATACAGTCAAACGTTAACCTCCAATTTACCTCTCTTTCTCTAGTTCTATCTGCAACTCTGCAAGATCAACTCGACTTTTGTCTATCTTGGACTGCAATTCTTCCAGTGTCTCCCGCAATTGCTGGGACGATTTTCTTACATCTAACAACCGTTTTTGGGTGTTCTCCAGAGCAAGAGAACTCTGAATCCTATCTTCAGCAAGTTTCTGAACTAGATCTGAGCATCCCCTCAACTGAAAGGAAACAAACACACTTAAGTCCCTGCAGCAATATAAAACATTTAGAACTCCAACGAAGATCCCCAATTACCTGGTCATCAACTTTGGCAGCTTTCATTTCATAGAAACTGACCACTGTATTGGCATCTTCAACCGCTCTCTCGATGGTTTGAGTTTCCCAGGCCAGACAATCCCGCTGTTGTCTTGCTCGTAGTCCCTCTAAAACAAGCTAAGGAGCAGAAGATAAACTTATCAGATACTAAATTGGCAGCAGTAGAAACCTCACACAATAGAAATGCAAAGACTGATGACTGTTCAGAGTGTGCAATCCAGCAATCATGTAAAGCATGTTTTGCAGAGTATCCTCAAAGATCTTGAACTGATACAACAAAACTCCTTAAAACATCGTGGATAAAAAACTCCTTTAAAAACCCAAAATATCAATGCAAAGCTACGGAAAAGTGTCTAAAATAGTGGTCACAGAAAAGCAACTAATGCTGTGAAGGTGGAAACCATGGGCAAGGATAAAGCCAGCATAAAACTAGGACAGTGGAAAACATTCTAAGCAGTTTACCCAAATAAATACGCATAAGAGAGTAATGGCTGATGAAAGATAGCCATGGAAGTAGCAGCAAGTCGATATGTTTACTGAAAGCAAATCCATCCAAAGCTGTAATTAGCATTAAATACAGATGTATTTCTCTACTCATAGCACTCTCTTGTCGCTGGATATTAATAATATATATCTTTATCGATAAAGAAAGGAAATAGCCAGGTATGGTGGGTTGTCATCACTGATGAAAACGGAAAATGTAGATCAGGGTCATTGGAGGGGTAGTACCGTAGTAGTGGTGAGCAGTTAGACATAAACGAACTAATTGGTATGGTAAACCAATATAGAGGTAGTAACAAGGTGCATCAGAAATTAAAAACACCCCTAAGCAGTGTAAACCATTCAGCAGGAACAATGAACACCCCTAGTCAATCACTTTTTCTCCTTGTCATATGATGTAAAACCAAAAGCAAAAGTTAATCACTCGAAACCATCTGACAAATAAAGTCTGAAGAGACATACCAAAACCACGCTTCTCCCTAATTTTACTGACTCCTCCACCAAGATGCAACTTTATTTCACATGAAGAAGTTAATTGACTCATGAAGCATCCAATTGACAACAAATAACAGAATTCACCAATTAGAGCAAATAGGGAGGACTAATGGTACCTTTAAGTAACTAATGGTACATAAATTAGTTGAAGATTTTGGCCAAAATTACACAAATGATAACAGATTGAAGGCATTCCTGTCACATATATTACCTTTATATTGTAATCATCTCTCTCTGTGATTTGCTGGAAGAGCTGCTGATTTTGAGATTGCATATCATCGTAGGCTTGCCCAATTGTCTGGAACAAAAGAATCTCTCTAATCTTTCAGATTGTTTTACAAAGCTAGTGTTCTATACAACTGACCTATAAGCACATACAAGTTAAGCAGAAAACAGACCTCAATCTCAGAGAGGTAGGCCTCAGTTTCTTCATGCTTGGACTTCAAGACTTCCGAGAGTCTAGACCGTTCCCTGAAGTAACAAAAACTAACAATCTTTGTGAATATTCTTCACGATGCTAATTAATTATTACAAGGAACAAGGAAAATACTACTTATCGGTATACTTCTGGTATACGGCGAATTTTTGCCCTTTTTTAATGAATTTTATTATTTTATCAAAAAAGGAACAAGGAAAAGAAGAGTTCTATCAAATTGATAAAAAGACCATATATATGTTAAAGCTTCTCAACACTAAAAATGCAAATAATCCTATTACTTGCCCGTCGCAATCTTGAACCAATTTATATGGAAGAAGCTAGAAAAATAAGCCCACAGGTATATGGGAGAACCTAATGAGCATCGACTACAGCATTTAAAGATCAGAATCTCATGACCCAGATGGACCTGCTGGTGAAATCCAGGTCAAACGCCCATAAGCATCATAATTAACTAGCAATCTAGAAAAGATTCATTCTCCCAACACAACTGGCCAGTTATATACAATACATCAGAGCGAAGGTGTGGATCTCAAAATCTCCCTTATCTCGAGAATTCCATGAAGCTTGCACCATAGAATACTCAGTAAATCCCCGAACACTCTCCAGGGCCATCTTTCTCTCCAAAGCCCAAGGTCCTCTCCTAAAACCATCAAGACCTCCTGGTGAATACAAGATTCCACTATTGCAACTTTGATTGGTAAACATGCTAGAAGTGAAATGAAGCCGGAGGCATGGTCATCCTCACAACCTGGCTAAAATCCACTCTTCCCACCAATAGCGGACTTGAGCCCCTCCAACCATTACTTTCGACTTAAGAGTTTTTCATGTATGGGAATACATAATAATTTCAGCTCCTATTTAGGAAGATATCATAATAATTTCAGCTCCTATTTAGGAAGATGTTATCTTAGGTTTAAGCACAGACAGACAATTTTCTGAATGATCTACCAAAAGCACTATGATGACTTGTCATTCAATATAATAAGTGGTTGATCAGACCTTTTAGAAGCATCCAACTTCTGTCTCAGCTCTGCAATCTCAGCTTCTGCAGCAGCTAGCTTCTGCTGGGAGTTAGCCTCCGCTTCGATAGCAGATTTCACTCTTAATTCCAAATTGTGCTCATCAAGAGAAGTCTTCAGACTTTGAACACAAGCCCAAGCTCTGTACTCAAAATCCCGAGCCTCGAAAACATCCCTGCAGTCACCATGGTAATGTTTGGAAGCATAGCGCACCAATTATTTTATCAAAAATTCAGTGAAGTAAAAGATCCATTCAAGTCAGATATATGCCCATTGAGGATCTACATACCTACAATATATGAAATTCAATAGCTTATCAGCAAGTATTTCTATCAACGAACAGTAAATGCTATTTCAGTATTACAAATTGGAAGAAGCGATGCAAACAGTGATTGTAAGGACTTCAGTGCAAATAGGAAAGTATTGCAAGCTGGCCCAGAAACTATTGTTATCACAAAAAAAAAGGAAGAGGAAAGTATTCACCAATTCATTTTTTCTCCAAAAACCATCTTGAAGGTCAAACATGGACATACAATTTGGTCAAAAGTACCTTTGGCAGCTCAATTGCAATTAGAAGCACCGTAAGAAACCAAAATGACAATGTGATATATCCAGTTAAACAACATTCGATTTACAAGCATGATGTTGGACGGAAGAAACCTCCCCAGACTGGAGTCTGTGGGATTAAACTAGGTTTGTTATCGTTGTTGTTGATATTGGACGGAAGCATGTCATATTCAGAAATATAAAGGACAAAATGTTTTCTACATCGACACATCAGTTATCATTATAAGTTTAATCATGTCATTTAAACCAGAGCCCTAATACATGCACCTCAGTTTCATATGTACACATGATATAATAAATTCCAAGCTAAACCCATCATTGCAGAAGGCACAATAGGGCACTCCAATTTAAAACAGAAATTATTTGAGAAAATCCATCATCACACTAATCCAATGTATATGATGAAAATATTTCAAAAGAAATAACACTAATGTCACTTCCCTGTTTACTACTCAATTCTAACTTCCAGTAAACACTATCTGAGCCCAACCCTTCTTATTTCCCCTGCTTTCCTCGATGATTAATTAAAAAACAATTAGTTCACAAAGGGCACCAGTAAACTTTAACAAAGTAAGTGACTTCACTTAATCACAAGAAACACATAAAGCGTGCACCAGTAAACTCTTAAAAAATAAAAATGACTTGCACTTAATCACAATAAGCATTTAACCATGTCGTACCTTGAGAAAGCGGATTCACGCTTATACATCTCCCAAATAAGCTTTAACTGCATATCACTCTCTTTCAAATCATTAACCTGTGGCAAAAAATTCAAACCAAGGAGCAATTTCATGTTAAAACTTGTACTTTGTCAAGCACCTGAAATTGAAAACACTCATAGAAGAGGCCAAAAAAATGCAAGTGAAATCCATACCCAGATGCAATAAATTAAAAAACTAACAAAAAATTAATAAAGCATCCAGAAAATAGATGATGAAAGACTGCAGAGAGACTGGAGCAAAGTTGTACATACCATAACTTGTAACTTCAGCATTTCAGTCACTTGGGAAGCTGATTTGGCAGACAATCTTTCTAGCTCTTTAGACTATTGAAAATCCAAACAAAAACATTATATTTAAATAGCCAACCAGTTGAAAAATAAAGGAATAGGAAAAGTTAGTGGATTAGCACCAAAACCTTTCGGTCAAGAATATTGGAAAGTGACTGAACATCAGCTCGTAGTGAATGAACATCTGAAGCAGTCTCCTTGTAATTACTTAGTTGATTCTGCATATTGCCCATTGTTTCAGGGAATGAAGAAACCAAGTTTTTAAATTCTGCAATAATTTCTTTCCTACCTGAAACAATTGGCATCTATAGTTAAATAATGCTGCCTGTTACCACATTGGAGTACACATTTTAACCAAAAAAGAACGGTATTCAACAGCAACTGCCTTTTCGGTATACCAGGCTCTCTTGATGCTTCTTCCAGCTTAGTCTCAATCATACTTCTTTCTTGCATGTGTTTCTGTATCTCCATTTCCAGCCAGGCTATTCTGGAATCAGCAACAGTGGAAGATCGCCGAAAAACATCAATTAAATCATTCTTCAAATTCATTTCTTTTTCCCTCCAAGAAAGATTGTCTTTCTCCACCTATTTAATGAAAAAAATTTAAAACAAGAAGATAAACCAAAGAAAGAACAAAATACAAGTGAACTACCAACCAGTTACAACCTGTAGTTTCTCGTATAGGGACTGATACAGAGATACATCTGCTTTAGCTTTCGCAAGTTGATCTTTAACCAAGGCATATGGTTGGGAAGAGCATATGACTTTCACATTCTTTAGTTTGTTCTGTCAAGAAGTATCCATTCAAAACATTAGTGAAGAAGCAAACAAACGAGGTATTACAACAGTAGAACAGCGAGAACACTAACAAACAACAGAGTGGAAGAAGGAAATCAATCAAGCCAAAGTTAACCTGTAAGTTGGACAACTGCTTCAATATATCTATCCTTTCTTCATGAAGACGCTTGAGTTCGAATAAACGAAAAGAAGATTGGTCCTGTAAACAAGATCTTGTTGATATAATACATTCACCTACTTAAGTGGGATCAAACATGATTGTAGACGCACAAACCAGTAAATTACCAAATACTCCTTAAGTGTGTTCTCCATATCCTGCATGTCTCTCTGCTTATCTCTCGCCTTATCATTACCAGTGTGCTTATTTCCAAGATTCAGGACAGGGAAATGGACCCCCTTGGCAGCATCTTTTTCTGCTTTTAGAATTGCCAATTTGCTATTACTTTCGTCCAAATCCGCAATGGTTCTGTCCAACTCCCCTTCATAATAAATGAAATAAAAGTTAATCTTGAAAGAGAACCTTAGGCTCATGTGGAATCAATATTCATAATGCACCACCAAAAGTCAACAGTTTTGACTGAAAAGCCTATAGAATAAATCAGAAAAAGCACATGAAGCAAATTCTAAAATGCATTTGCTTGATCACAATGATGCATTTGATATTCATAATACAGCAAAGATGGTATATCCAATGTTTTCATTTGCTTAAACATACAAGTGAAGATATACTTTTTTTGCTTCCTACCTATATTTAAACCAAGGCTTGAGAAAACTTCAGAAGGAAAATTAAAAAAAATTAAAAACACATGGCAAAGGACTATAGCTGTTAATAATTATACCAGTTCTGCACTTATTGTCTCAGAAATATCTGACATCATGATTTGATGACTAAAGCGAAAGTCATCCTATACACTACAACCATACCAGAATAACAATACTAGATGAGAAAAAAGCGATAGTCACAGTAACTGCGCCAAAGTGACCAGAATTCTGCCGGTAAAAAGAAACATTATAAGTTTAAATAAATCAACGAAGGCAACATGCTCTGATAAATAGAATTGACTAAATTAAACAAGTTGGCACCTACGATGACAAACTGGAACATAGCATTTCAAATTCCCACAGTATTTTGAGTTTTCCAATAATAAAATGTCAAAGCATTTACCATTAGTTAAATCACGGTTGACTCAAGAATAGGGAGTTACCTCTTAAACGCTTAAGCTCGGCTTTATTCTTAGCATCGGTATCTTTATGGATCTGTAATGCACCAGCCAGGGATCGATGCTTCAGATGAAGTTCATTTATTGCTTGTCTAAGATTTTTAACTCCTATATGCAAATCATTTGATGACTTCTGGAAGCATGACTCTACAGGGCAAAAACTTAAAATATAGTAAAGCTGGAGAAAGAATAAGGCAACCGTCTCAGTGAGAAGAAAAAACATTTGAAAACTTTTTACCGTCTTCAGGAAACACCTTGAGAACCGCAGCACACAACTTGTCCTTCATTTGCCAAACGTCATCTACAGTGGCTACTATATTCTGCAATATTTTCATGATCTTTTCATTATCCATTTGCTTGCGTTCATCTTCCGTTTGAGTTACACTGTTAACAGCAGAGCTGCTTTCAGTTGCACCAGTTTGTAACAGGCGACTTAAGAAAGAATCCTCACATGCATAGAAAGAACCATCTAGCACAAAGTGATAACGAATAGATAAGAGAAACAAAATTGATGCAATTTCATAAACCTAAAGCTACAACTTTTTTTTTTTTACTGGGATGACCAAATAACACCAACTCTAAGTTAAAAGAGAAGGAATCTTCAGAATAAATCTATCTTACCATAACAATATGTATGAAAACAGCTTTAGAAAAAACAACACCAGCAATAGCACTTCTACCAAAATTATTAGTATTCAAGGTAAGACAACGAGAGGTCTATATTTTGAGGTCCATCAACAGTATTAAGTACCGCTTAGATAGACATAACACACAAATTTAACAGCAGTGTGCAGAGAATAAGACAATATTGGCTAGATAGTGAAAAGGACGAAAACAAAAAGCACGAAAAACTGTACTATATACCCTGGTGTTCAATGTGAGAGAACGTTCTGCACCATACCTTGTAACCCATGGCATTAGAGTTCACCATCAGCTTTCGGAAAATCTACACCCAACCTGAAGAGCTTATTGGGAAGCAAAAAAACACCTTATAGTATAGAATCCTATCTCTTTCCACTACAGTAACGCCCGTGATTTATTTCAAGAGTTCCGAGAAGATAGATAAAAACTAGAACAAGGTAGTGAAGGGAATGGAGCTTAAGATTACTGCAGCCGCCAGCTTTTCATCCTGAGCCTGGATCAAACTCTTCATGCAAGGAATAGAATACGCTCTTTTCTTTGAAAGACGTTAATCCTCCTGCTAGACTTAATATTGTATCCCTAGCCTATAGATTCATTGATAATCTCAAGTTGAGCCACTAATTAATTGAAAAGGGATACGATGGCCTACAAATTTATCTAATTAACACTACCAATGGTCTACTATGGAGTTTAATATCTTTGCTTCTCGTTCCTACTGAGTAAAAAAAAAAAAAAAAATTAGATGCTAAAATTAGTTTTCAAACATCATTAATGAAAGAAGTTAGTTATCATAGCTAACGAAGTTATAAATAGTTAGAAGCCAGCATAGATTGTCACATCAAAATCTTCTTCTATGACAAACTTAGATAGCAACCATATCCTCTTATCCTCAGTGAATCAGAACCTTCTAACCTTTTCAGAGAAACACATTATGTTCCATTTTAGAAGGAGAGGAAAGAGAGTTTGGGAGTTAACAAGGAATAAAAACTAGCATAAATGAGCATCTCTCACCTTCTGTACTAGACTGATGGTTACTTGCATTTCCATGTCTTAATGAATCCTTTGAACGGATGGAACATACTTCCAA
This sequence comes from Nicotiana paniculata, assembly GCA_005239505.1. Lineage (NCBI taxonomy): Eukaryota > Viridiplantae > Streptophyta > Magnoliopsida > Solanales > Solanaceae > Nicotiana > Nicotiana paniculata. The sequence continues at coordinate 33,725 of ML353023.1, forward strand.
CTCACCAACCAACTAGTAAGAAGCAAGTCAAAAGTTCTATTCAGAAACACGAAGCACTATACAGGACACGGATAAACATGTTGGTGCATGTAAAAAATGTCTATCTGTGTATACTTTGAGGAGCAGACTGATAGTACAGCTATAGAGAGCACAAATCTACGCTAAATAACAGAATCATGCTTAAGCATCTAAATGCTGAAACCAAATACAATACCTCTTCCCATGATTTCTGAATAACTGCTAGACTGTTATCATATGGCTTCTGTTTATCCCTCAATTCAGTAAATTTATCTTCAAGAACCGCAATCTCAATCTTCTGAGCTTCTAGCTTTTGAGAGAGTTTTTGGTTTTGATGTAGTAGGACCGCGGTATCAAGCTATAGTAAGCAAGAATAATAAACATGAAGGAAACAAAATGTGTTAGGGCAGTATAACAAACTAATCTAAAACACGATCAGAAAGATGGAGAGACCTTTTGGCAATTTTATTTCCAAGAAGGTGAAGATTAAACAATTATGTCTCAGATAAGAAAGAGCAAATGGAAAAAACACACACGTCTGATTGGTTTAAGGGAATATGAAGGAAAAGTGGACCGCATAAGAATGATTCCAGCCTATGCATTCTTTCAATTCCTTTACTTTCATTTTCATACTAACAAGTCACCCCCTTTGAGAGAAGTAGCCTACAGTATCTTGCAGGTGGTTTTCCTCTTGCATATTAGATGCAAAAAGGTAACAAGCCTCGGGGAAGGGGTGTGATGTGGGAAGCCTACCCTTTGTTTTGAAGGAATAAAGGGCTGCTCAGAAGTACCCAATTTTCATGCAAGCCTCGGGGAAGGGGTGTGATGTGGGAAGCCTACCCTCAAACAAGTATCAGTGGCTAATCCACTCAAACGCTTAACTTATGTCACACGAAGGCAATTTTACCGTCGCTTCAAGGCTGCCCCCTTCTTAGCTTTGAAGGAACAACAAGGAAAAATAAAGACAACTACATGAGAAGGTTGTCTTTCTTAGCATATCTTCTATTATAATTAAACAACCCCTTAAAGGAAAATAAATTTACACTACTAGCAGTACACATATATCATCAGTAGTGATTTTCCTGCAGTTTATCTCTTTCACTATTCTGCAGGAAATATCAATCGCTTTCTTCCTCTCTGTTTTTCCTTATTTTTTGTTCTTGTGAAAACCACCACCCCAGTTAGACATTACCAACCCTTTACTAGGATTTCTTTAGTTGACAAAAAAACTACAATCAACCACTCCCACCATCCCAATTCGCTTTTCGAAAACAAATTACTATGTTGATTTTCATTAAGCAAAGAATCATCATAAAGGAAATTACACATTACGCTATTGAATTTCGATTAAACTAAGGTGAACGTTGCATAGTGAAAAAGGTAAGGGGCGGAGAGTACTAACCGGTAACAGGGTTTCCATTGATAAACCAAAAAAATATTTGAACTTGCTGATATAAATAACAGTCTCTTTACTATCTCCGGCAGCGAAACTGCGACTCCGGCAGAAAAGTCATCAGAAGGAATGTTTTCTGAGAGTAGGGTTACGGTTTCCGACTGTAATATGAAAGAAACTGGTTTTTCATCCTATAAAAGATCCGACTATGAAAGGAGCATAAAAATTAAATATTTTTATATAAATATTTTGAATAAGATTATAGGACGAAATATAGATTATATGAAAGCAATACGAGTAAAAACATAATTATTAAAATTAATGACTACTCATATTTCTTGCACGATTTTTCAGATTTCTAAAATTGTTATTATGGACGTAATCAATAAGGATTACGTGAAGCACAAATCATCTCAATTTGAATGTTGCTTAGCTAACGGGGATATTAACTCTTTCGGAACCTTTAATCGTTATACGACTAGTAATTATAATGCCATTTAATTTCTACAAGGTCGAGAATCTATTTTTATTATATTATCCTACTTCATTAAATAATAAATTACCAGTCAAAGATTATGTTAATTTTTGTTTAAATGAGTAGGAAAAGATTCTTGAAATGTTCTAAGTTTTGTATAACATTTTAGGCCATCCTTATATGTTAATATAAAATCAATAAAATTAAATAAACTACAAATATATCGTCCTTAATTAGAAATATTATTTCAAATTTCTTATTTATTTGATAAATTATTTATGCTATAATGATTCAAGGTAATTTCATCACCAAATATTTTACTTACTTAACCATATTTAAAAATAATTTTAAGGTAATTTTATTGCTTTCTTTCAACTTGTGAGCCACCAAATATGTATAAATTACTCCACACGAAAGTGATTAGTATTTCTGAATTGGTATTGCTTGCAATGTGTATCTCAAGTTTTAAATTTGATTTATTATGTGATTTTCATACGATTAAATAAAATACCAGTATATTTAAATATATTAATATACCAATCGTATATTTTTCCTTATTTTCGGATGACGTGTTAGTAATAGTTCATCTACAACAATTTGTGTCTCAACCTCTTTTATCTATCCAGCCAGTCATGTTATATCTAATGATACATGTTGATACGGTTATTCACACCACTCGAATGTGAATAAATCTTATATTAAAACTATTTTAAATAGATGAAAAATATTAGGAATAAAAGAACCATACTCTTTTTTTCTTTTTGTTGAACGAGAAACTAGAGTCAGACTTAGTAAAAGTAAGAAGAAAAGAAGGATCAATTATGGGGGTGCTTCTACCTAATCCTAGAAAACGTCTCGGAAACCTCCGCCTACGTCACCATTTAATATTTCTTGGCCCACTATTGGCAAAACCACCTTGGCACTAGGCCCAATGTGAGTTGGATCACTTAGCCACGCTTCATAATTAGAAAAACGAGCACCGTAAAAATACATATCGTAACAAAAGTTTAGCAAAGATAATATCTAAAGAAAATTCTAAACTCATAAACGATAAGCATGAGCCTATAAGGATTAAAACAAATAACAATGTCTTTAGAGCCACTACTAGAAATTCGGCAAAGTTGGTCGGTTTTTCAAAATATTTTATTTTTTAATTTCGTTTTACGAAATCGACCAACTTTGATCAGTTTTTTTGGCACAAAAATACGGGAAACTATTTTTGAGTCCCGCAAAATTTATTTTTCAAGAAACCGACCAACTTTGATCGTTTTTTCAATTAAAATAAATAAAATTAATATTAAAAAACCGACCAATTCGGCCGGTCATTTTAAAAAATCGACCAACTTTGGTCGGTTATTTTTGTGCGAAAAAACAATTAAAGAGTCAAAATCAAATAAAAGACAATCTTAAAACAAAATGCACCAATGGTCTAGTGGTAGAATAGTATCCTACCACAGTATAGACCCCGGTTCGATTCCCAGATGGTGAATCTTTTAATTAAATAATTAAAATACCGACCAACTTTGGTCGGAAAAAACTGACAAACGTTGGTCGGGTTTTTTTGCAATATTTTTTTTTAATTTAATTTACCGACCAACGTTGGTCGGTAATTTCCGACCAACTTTGATCAGTATTCCTTTCCGACCGTCAAAATACCGTCCACACGTAAATAGTCGCATTTTGGTCGGTAATTGGCCATAATCGACCAACTTTGATCAGTTTTTTCGGTCGATTTTCAGCGAATTTCTAGTAGTGAGCATCCACCTGGAATGATAAAATATCTAAGTAACTTAAAGTGTTAATAGTCAACTACCGCTAGAAGAAATCAACAAAGTCTATTTACTAGTTCCACGAACAGTCCAAAATCCAGTCACGAGCTTTGTTACATGTACACTCAATGCATGCCACATGATGTGACAGACCCAAACAGGTTAAGTACCCCCAAGGATACTGCTTATCACCCTATAAGAAGAGGACAATACCTTTTTGGACTAAACAGTTATAATAAAAATATAATAACCATAAACTTAATAATTAAATAAATTAAAACTGAAGATTTAAAGCTAAATTGATACATGAAATATGAGTTAACTTTTTGATAACTGAATATAGATGAGTTTTTTTATTCTGGAAATTTTATCTAACGTAATGGTGCTTGCGAATATGAGGATGATCGGCCCAATTCTCGGTCCTAAGGACTTTTAAATATGGGGAGATTGATCACTTCTCCCAAATACATAAATCAGGTGGCACCTGCAAGTGCGAGTATGGTTATCCCATTCCCGACCTTAGGTACTTTTATACACTGAGAGGTTAATCATATTTTTCTTTTCTAAATTTGAATTTACACGCATTTATTTTGATAATCAAGCAATATTTCACTTATGATATTTAAAAATTTGACTATTTTTTATTGTTAAATTTGATGTGTAGTAACTTGCAGTTTATTGATGTATAAATCAAATTTGTAAACTTGAGAAACTAACGCATGAATTTGCACGAAAAGTTAAATATTTTTATATAAATATTTTGAATAAGGTTACCAGACGAAATATTATATGAAATCAGAACAATTCAAAACATAATCATAAAAATTAATGACCACTGATATTTCTGGCACGATTTTTCAAATTTCTAAATTTGTTATTATGAGCGTAATCAATAAGGATTACATGAAGCATAAATCATCTCAACTGAATGTCGTCTAGCTAACGGAAATATTAACTCTCCCGGGAACCTTTAACCGTTATACAAATAATAATAATAATATTGTCATTTAATTTCTACAGCCTAATTGTTATGTTTCTTTGAGCCTAATCGTAATTAACCCATTGAGCCTGTAATCTTGTTTCTTTGGCAACCACATTACAAGTCTTATCCATTTGTTTGAATTAATCATCTATTTGAACATTTTCACCTCTTAAGAGCACTTGAATTGTTATGAACTTTGTAAAAGTTAAAGTGTGGGGTGATTGGTTTGGCTTTTGAGTGGAACTAATGAAATAAAGAGAAAGGTGCATTGTTTTGAAAAAGTAAGAGCCACTTGAATTGAAAAAGAAAAAAAATAATTGTATTGTTGTGAAAAGTATTCCATGATAGTGGTGACTCTTGATGTAATTGTGCTTGAAGAAATATAGAGATAATGTACATTGATGTGAAGGTGGAGTTTTGGTTTGACATAAGTATGGAATTTGAATGTTAAAGTGTATGTATTAAAGTGCTTAGGGAGATTTATATCACTCTTATAGAGGACGAGCAGTGTTTAAGTGTGAGGTATTGATGTGGGGCTATAATTCCATTGTTTCGTACATTATGTGTCTTGCATTTTACATGCTTTAATGATAAACACTTTATTTGCGCGTAATTGAGTCTATTTTATGTGTAGGTGAATTGGAGATGAAAGTAGAACAAAAGGGATACTTAAACGTTGAAAATGTGCTCGAGAACAGTGAAAAGGAGATACCTGGCGACGCCAGGCTAAAGCCAGGGTGAGGCTGGCATTAGGCTAACGAGGCCATGCTAAAGCCAGGATGCACCAGGCATTAGGCTGGCGAGGCCAGCCAAAGGCCAGGTCCATTCCGAGTTTTGAAGCCTTATTTTGATTCCTGGTTTGACTGAGACTTGACCTACACGTTTAGGTCTTTCCTACACATATAAATAGACCCAAAAATGCCACTTTAAAGGGAGTTTTGCAACCGGAGGCAAGAACATCACACTTGGGGGAGGCTTTCAGCTAGTTTTTCTTCTCTTCTTTTCCTTTAATCTCATAGTTTATTATTTCTAGAGTATTGGGTGTTGCATGAACATTGTAGTTCGAAACTTGAATTGTTCTTATTAATTTATCATATTGGTTTATTTATTCAATCTTGCGCTTAGTTATTTGATTGTTTGATCACCAATTGAATACTATCTACGAATCCAGGATTGAACTCGGGAGAGGGAATCCTAGATTGTATATATGATTGAATAGAGCAAGATCTTAACTCTTAGGGGAGGCGGATTTGCTGTTAGGATAGGAATATACCTAATCGCCTTGCTTGGTTACTATACAAGAATTATTAATGCGTTCTTGTTAATTCTAATTCCATAGTAATAAAGACGTTAGATTAGCTTGAATAGACGAGTAGTACTTCGGGAGAAGGCTACGAGTAATATTAACCCTGTCAACCAAAAAAATAGATAAATTAATTAGACGATTTAAGTGGAAGACTCAACGGGATTGTTAGTCAACCCATAACTCTAGAATATCGTCTCTCATTGAATTTGTCTCTAAAATTTCGCCAACTTGTTTTTTTAGTCTCTTAGTTTGTTACTCTAGATTAGTTGTACTTAATTAATCACACTTTAGAAAATCGCTTGAATAGATTAATTGTTTTAATTTAATTTAGTTGATAGTTAATCACAAGTCCCTGTAGGTACGATATTTGAACTTACAATCCTATATTACTTGTCGACCACGTATACTTGTGTGTGTGTTTGGGAGCAACAAAGTCTTCATCCAAACTCAATGACATATCTCATACTTCTTCCAGCATGTGGTGATAGGGGAGCTCTAAATCTTGGAAGAGAGATTCATGGTCATCTGATAAAGAGCCAAAACGTCCAGTTTGGTAGACATATATGCTAAATGTGGTTGTACTATGGAGGCACGATTGATCCTAGATAAGGTGACTTCTAATGCTAATGTAATTGGCTTTGACACTTCTAGATTCAACTTCAAAGGATATTTCAATATTTCATGAATATTACCAAAAGTCTGTGTTTATCTTTTAGTTATTCTGCTTGCCCATCAACGGCGAGATTCTTGTTGACCGGTGAGAGGAGTATGTATATGTATGTATGTATATATTATCAATTACTTCGCAATCCAAATTAGTTAACCACTATATGTATCCTCTATATCTATTCAGGCACATGTCCAAACATAAATTATCAATTATGCCGAACTACGAGTTCTCTCTAAAACTACAAGCTCTTTAATCTTTATGCCTATACCGAAATATCTTCAAACCAAATTTTAAGCAATATCTTTCTATGCAATCTCTGAAAACATGATTCGCTTAGCCAAATGGTTTTTTCATATTAATGCAAAAGAGAGTTCACAAGCCTTTTGACCAACAGCAAACAAGCACATTCTCCGTCAGCAACCAGATTGAATTTCTTAAGATTCAAATCCCCTCTTTCTCAATTGTGTGGTAGAAACAACAAAGAAAAAGAATTAGGCAATAAATGATCGTATACTACCACTGAGGATTTGCCTAGACTGAAGAGGATTCAAATCCTCTATATGAATGGAGGTGGTCTTCCCTCTTTAAAAGAATTGAATGTATCCCTGTGAAATTGAACCTAGTTATCATCAACTCCGGCAGTTGCTGCTGCGGATTTCTGTGCGACTGAAGAGGGTATCCTTTTGCCCGGTCCTGCTGAAACCTTAACCATTGCAGGCCGTAGCAGGCGGTCTCCAAGTAAAAACCCACGGCGGAATTCTTCTATTATTATTCCATCAGCAAACTCCTGAGATTCCTCACGAGCAACAGCCTCATGTAGCTGTATCAAGAAAAGAAACCCATACTCCAAAGATTAGTAATAACCAAGACATGTAACACTGCATGTATAATAACAGCAAGCTCAACAAACCCCCCCCCCCCCCC
>ML353023.1:41299-52878 GCA_005239505.1 Nicotiana paniculata
CCCAAAAAAAAAAGCCCGCCCGGAAACAATATAAAACTAAATAAACAATGTCAAGTCAATGACTGTGCCAAAAGAAATGGAGTATAAGGGAGAGGAGGCATTGCATGAGGTAGATGTCACAACTCACAGTCAAGGTTATTCTCAGAAGAGGAGACAAAGTCAACTTTGCAGCCAAATCTGCAGTTGAACACATTGTATGTATACATTGCTTTCGGTATCATCATCAAGCCATGTTTAATTAGTTCGCCATCAAATATCGCAGGAAAAGTCAGAAATGTTTTAGCAACTAACAGAAACATATTAGATTTAGATCTTCTCTAGCTTTTGACTGAGAGGACTGAGATAAGGTGACCCCCTTTCACCTTGTATATTTGTTTTGGTTATTGAGATGCTGAGTAACATGCTGAAGAAGGCTGAACTGCTGGGTTGGATCAAAGGACTTAAGGTTGGAAGAAGGAATGGTGCAAATGTGATGCTATCTCTCATACTGTATGCTGACGACACTATGTTGTTTTGTGAGGCAGAAAAGGAATATTTTCTATATCTCAGAAGAATCTTACTGGCTTTTGAAGCAGTCTCTGGGTTGAAAGTCAATATGGGGAAGAGCAATATTTATAGCTTCAATGTTGATGACAACATAGAAGAATTAGCAAATATTCTAGGATGCGAGACGATAAATTCCCTACAGTTTATCTAGGATTCCCCCTCGGGGTGAGAAGAATGACCAAAGTACTTGGCAAGGTGTTTTGGATAGATGTGCTAAAAAATGACTCCATGGAAGAAGCAATCTATCATTTGGAGGCAGACTAACTCTGATAAACAGAGTCTTGGATGGGATGCCCTCCTACTTAATGGCTTTATTTCCTATGCATGCTGCAATTGAAAAGAAATTGAACTCCATGAGGAATAAGTTTCTATGGGATGGAAATAATGAATGTAAAAAGATTCACTTAGTCAATTGGCAGACAGTTCTCAGAGATAAAAGAGCAAGAGGCCTGGGTGTCAAGAACTTGAGACTTCATAATAAGAGTATGATGTTCAAATGGTTGTGGAGATTTCATAGCGACGAAGAAGCAGCTTGGGTTAAAATAGTTGAAGCTATTTATGGTAGTCGTCAAGGATGGAATCCCCTCTTCAGTAGCGTGTATACCAGAGGGGTAATTTGGAAAGAGGTTTGCAAATTATGGGAGGAGTACAAGCAGTTTACTAGCTTGGAGGTGGGGAATGGAAGAAAGATAAAATTTTGGAGTGACTTATGGGATGGTGAGGAATGTTTGAGAAATAAATTTCATGTTTTATTTAACTGTTGTAACAATAAGGATGGAGAGGTGGCTGATTTCTTCTCAGATTCTGGTTGGCAAATGTATTTCAGAAGGAATTTAAATGATTGGGAGATAGAAAATTTCTGTCAGATGCTTTCTCAGTTGAATTCTACCCACATTGATCATAGTAAGAAGGATTCATTATTGTGGAATGCTAGTAATGACAGAAAGTTCTCAGTCAAAAGCTGTTATAGTTTGTTAAGGAAAAATGCAAGTCACTGGGAACCTAATGGCCATGGAAAGTGATTTGGAGGAACAAAGCTCCGGTAAAGGTTGCATGTTTTGTTTGGACTGCAGCTTGGGAAGCTTGCCTTACCCAAAATAATCTTCAGAAGAGAGGCTTTGTTCTGTGTAGCCGATGTTATTTGTGTGAAGAAGATCTGGAGACTACTAATCACCTTTTCTTGCATTGTAGATATGCTAGACAGTGCTGGGAGCTTTTTTTCAATTTATGTGGGATTTTCTGGACCATGCCTCAGAATGTCAGGAACCTTTTCAATGGTTGGAAGCATCAGAAGACACATAAAGCACTTAAACAGATTTGGAAAACCATACCTCTGTGCATATTCTGGACTATTTGGCTAGAGAGGAATAGAGCTTGCTTTGATGGGCAGAAAGATCATATTTCTAGAATAAAATATAAGCGTCTGCACAACCTATTTCTTTGGTGTAATAATTTGGTAGATGATATTGATTATTACATGGATTTTATGGAGTTACTTAGAAAAATGTTGTAATTAACTGCATGGATATTCCCAGCAGTTTTGTACTCTTTTCTTGGACCATCTTGGTATTCAGTTAATAAACCTTTACCTTTTCGAAAATATCTTTTCTGCTGAATATAAAGTACTGCTTCGTCTTACTCATCTGTAATCAGAAGGAAAGGTTTCCCTTTACAAATATTAAGTAGGCGTTTGGACATGAGAATTGTAAAATTCCAAAAAATTGTGAAAAAAATTTTCAAGTGAAAATGGTATTGAAATTTAGAGTTGTGTTTGGACATAAATTTCAGTTTGGGTTGTTTTTTAAGTTTTGAGAGTGATTTGAGTGAAAATTTTGAAAAACAGCTTTTTGGAGTTTTTCAAATTTTCGAAAATTTCCAAAATGCATCTTCAGGTGAATATTGGAAATTTTATGAACAAACGCTGATTTAAAAAAAAAAGGAATTTTTTTGAGAAAAAGGAACTTTTTTTTATGTCCAAACGGGCTCTAAAGAAAGAAAAAATAATACGAGAAAGAGAAAACTGATTGCAGTTAAAGCAAGAATCTGAATAATGTCAGATCCTTATTGAGTCTAAGGATTGGTTCTTAACTCAAAATTTAAAGCAAAATCACTCACTAGTCTTTCTAATTGTTTCCCTCCCTCTCTATTTTCCCATCTCTTTCTTTTTTAGTTTTGTTTTCTTAGTTTAAGTCTACCTTGATGAGAAGAAAAAGTCATAGACATGGACCACAATAGCTCGTTTCTGTCTTCAATGCTTCTAATAGAAAGATAGTTAAATACTTTAGTAACAAACATTGCTGAACAAGTTGTCTTTTGATTTGACCAGCAGTTGAATTATAATATAGAAAAGCTTAACGAGCAAATTTTGCTGCTGTCATTAGATAGGACTAGCTCCAGTTACTTCACAAAGCATAATCTAATAGTTTGTTGAATGCTATTAAGAAGTTTCTTGGTTAAGATCCAAACTGCCGTTAACATTCACAGTATTCTTTGGAAAGTTCAGTTTTTTTTTTAAATGAGAAATAGAAGCTATAGATGTTATGCTAATAAAACTCTCCTTTCTTCTTCAACCAACCTCTTTTCTTTCATTTTCCACTATAAAGGTAACAGGTACACACTTTCATACTTGACAAAAGTTCACGTTCAATAAAAAGTTAGTTATCTTTATTTTTGACCTTGCCATTTAAGTACAATAATTTTGAAGCTCTTGTCATAATCTCTGTGCACTTGAAACTTGGAATACATATGCTATACTAGACGTGTTAAGCTTGTAGTTTGTACAAGTATTTCTCAATACTTTGAACTTCGTATCTTCATTTTGATTTTCAACGCTACGAAACCTCTTCTTTCTGTTAAAAGTTCTAAATTTGACAGCAATATTTACTTTGGATATAAACCATCTTATTTCCTTTTTGAAGGTCAGAAGCCCTCAAAAGGTACATCTTTAAAATGTCACTACTCTAATGGTAACAAATATCAGCAATCCTCATACAACTTTACCAAATATGTCATAGTCCTGTAACATTCAGAACACAAGCTATCTATTCGGGGGTTATTCAACCGTGGCAAGTTAGCATTTTTCTACGTAATATGGAAAGAAGTGAAATAGCCAACTTTCAGATAATTTTATTTATAAGGACAGAATTCTGATAATTTTCACCTAACAAAACCTTTTGTGTATAACAGTATTCTTCAATTTCTCATCAAGCAAAAAGAATTTCCCACATTAACTATAATGTACTTGTGTCAGTGATCATGAGGCAAAATTTGAATGCAATGACTAAGACCCTTTTCAGCAATTCAAAGATGGGGAATTCAACCCAAGTAGCATGGATATGGACAAACCCATGAATGTACGAATGCTTCAGTAAACGGTGGCACACAACACGAATATATGAATTTAGTTTATACGCATATACATATAAACATGTATGTACATGCATACAGACGTCTGTGTGCACACGCATTGCGTGTGTGTAAAATCAACATCTCAAAATAAATTTAGAATCTTCATAGAAAACATATATAGGATAATTCCTACCTTTTTTCCTGATACTGTGGTGTCTGGACAACTCGCGCACCTCGAATTTCACAGCATACATGTTACCTCCCACCAATATAAGTGCCACGTAACTTTGCTCATTAAGGCTTAGGCATATGGGTAAACCACCTAGTGTCTTTTGTTTCTGGTGGGATTTGAACCCTGGTTACCAAGGTTTGCACCTACTTCATTGACCACTAAGCCACGCCCTTAGGTAAAAGGATACTCTATTAAATTCATAAGTTATAGCTTCAAAACTATATCAATCAACAACATATCAATCCCAAATTAGTGAGGAAGCCTATATAAATCTTCTACATCCATTACTCTAAACATGCACATTTCATTCCAATACTAAATCATTTTCTTTTTAAAGCATATTAGGGGTAAATCTCACCTTCATCTTAACGGTTAACTAGTTTAGTCCTAATTAGTTGGTACCACTTTTTTTGAGAATGAAATTAGTTGGTACCACTTGTATGGATTCTTTGTTTCTGTAGTGTTTTGATTTTTAGTTAAAAAACATTAACACAACTTCATCATCTGATTTTACCATGTACTCTTTGGTATCTTTAATCATCATATTGTCAAACCTATGGCCTAGTACATCCGGAGGTCTACGTAAGGATTGGTGCATCTGGAGGTGTACATACAACATGGCAATCTTCATAAACTATGATTCAAATAATTCAGCGTCTCAATAAAGATTAGAACAGCTACTGCTACCCCTAAATACAGACAAGTTATGGTCCGCTATATGAATCCTCACTGACCATGTTTCACAATAAAAATTAGAAAAAGTATCTAAATAGTTCAAGTTTCTTAAGCAAATGTAAAACATGTACCAACGTTTGAAACTGGAGAGAAATCTAATGTTGCCTTTTGAATTGGAACCTAGTCGTTGATTAGGTCGAAACGGAACAAGATATAGAAAGAGTGCCACTATAAGAACCTATGGATTTTAATTTCAAGATGTAAGGGCAGCCATAAATTATACATCCATTTTCCAATTAATATTTTATTTATTCAATGCTTTAAGAGATTCTTTTATAGTTCTGATGGCCAGTTATTCTAGCAAGACTGAGTTTTGAACAATTGAATCTCGGAGGAAAGAAGAAATATAGGTAGTAATGACTCATAGGTGTCAGTAGGGTGACACATTTTGCCCACATGAGTGACATAGGTTTCCAAATTTTGGACATTTAAAGAAACTGGGACAGTGTATCTGACATGTGGTGCTGGGCATGTCATACTAGAGTACAACATGGATCAACAGCCATATATTTGCTGGTATGCCTCCCTAGAATGTAATGTTAGCAGAAGTAGAGAGACTGGCTGCTCCCCCGTAAAAGGAGAGAAATAATGACTTCTTAGAGGGGGAGAGAAGGTATAACAGAGAGTCAGTAATTTCTTACCGCCGGATCAAATGGTTTGCCAACAGTTGGAACAGCAGCGACACGCAAGCTCTTCATTATCTCCACAAATTGTTTGTATATTCCCTGGTAACTTGCATCAATTTTCTTTTCCGTCTCAGTTTCTAGTTTGATCTGTCGCTTAGCTCTCTCAAAGTTATCAACCATGGGCAAGAGGCTCTCAATTATTTCCCCTTGAGCATTTGTCCTGATTGTTAGTCTCTCTTTCTCAGATCTTTTCCTAAAATTATCAAAATCTGCTTGCAAGCGGATATATTTTTCCTTCCCAGAATCGATCTCTGCTGATAGAGCTGATACTTTTTGGGCCAAGTCATCTCTCTCCTTTTCCACCGAGGATATGGCTGCCTCAATTTCATATACAGCCTTTACATCTCCTATTAGGATGGCCTCCTTGTAAACTTGCATGAGGGACTTCAATCTAAATGAATATTTCTCATCTGCTTCATCTTTTGACACTTCCAATTCACTGAGGCCATCCTCGTCATCACTCATCTACAACAAAATTATTTTGTCGTCATCAGTTTCACAACAGTAATATTCTGAAAGTAAAATCCTTTGATGAATGAATATTAGAATTGTTGAGTTAGATTAGGTAACCAAGGGGATATCAACCATATAAAAGAACATAATCAACAAACATGAATATAGCTTTAACGAATGCAGCTCTTCAAAAAGATATCTAGGTAACCAATTAAAAACTCTAAATTTCAAAGTATAGTTTGTGAAAGTGAGAGATACATATCATACTTACAAGATAACTTCTGTTGAGTCGAAGTTTTTTCAAATATTTTTTTATACAAACACTTCAAAAGTGACAGGAAGTGCTCCTCTGTGTGTCATTGGTTATATGAACATTACGAAAATGAAAGGAATTAAATTATAACCCACAGTTATCCACCAATAACACAATTAAATCCACAAGCAACAAATCTGAGGGTCAGCTAGTTTTTCATGGGAGACAAGTAAAACGCTGCTCATGAAGTGAACAACTACAAAGGAGCTACTTGCGTACCACTTTTCTGTCAAAGTAGCATTAGTCCTCCTACAATATCCATCCCCTACTCAATAACCAGGCCAACAGCAACAACAACGACATACCCAATGTATTCCCAGAATTGGGGTCTGGGGAGGGTAGTATGTACGCAGACCTTGCCCTTACGTTGTGAAGGTAGAGAAGTTATTTCTTGTGTACCCTCAGCTCAAGGAAAGCATAAAAAAAGGAACCAATTTATATCAATAATCAATCATTACAGATGTAGTTCGCTCAGTAATGCCGTCAACTGAAACCCTCATACAACTGCCAATTGTCATCAGCATTTATCTCACAAAGCAACCAACATAACACAATTAAGCACAATTTTTAGGTCATGTGATAGGAATATTTACATTATTGCACCTCATACTCAAGGAAATCAGCACCTTCTAGCATACAATGGAAGGAAAACACCAACCAACCTATAAATCAACAGAAACCAAGACTTCAAATAAATTGGAATCAAAGACTAGGTCAAGTCATCAATTGCCACTTGTGCTTACTAGTGAAGACAGATAACTTGGCTCTAGAACTAATCCACAAGTAAAAGAAAAAGGAAGATAACTTAATCAAAAGCATTTAAGGGATAACAGTAAGTATGTTTTTATCAACAAAAAAAAGAAGAAGAAAGTCTTAATCTTTCCCAGCCAATGCAACTATGCACAAAAGGGAGGTGAGGAAAAGTTGCTAATTTTCAATACTTGACAAATTGATTCTCAATTAAGACGACAAGAACTCAACAAAAGATGAGATACATTTTCTAGCAACTCAATTAAAGAACAAAAGCAAAGATAACTAGTCATAAAAATAGAGAGGAAGAGAGTACTTGAGAAGCAGAGTCTTGGAACGAGAAAGAGGTTTTGAACAAGGAACGTCTGCTACGGTTGACAATTACTGAACCCCAACTAGAGATAGCAAATTTAGTGGTTTCAGAATGCTTGTTGAGGGGAAAATGGCATTGAAAACATTGAGCAAAAGGCTGAATTAAGGTTCTTGGGGCTTTAGAAACCGTAGAAGATGAAAAGCCAAGTGTGTAGAAAGTGTGAGAAAGAGGAGCCGAAGCTGCCATTTCAAACAGATAGAGATTCAGGTTTCTTTCCTTAATAAATAAAATCCAAAGGGATTGGATCTTCTCCTGACACTGTATTTGCTGTTTGGAAATTAGGGAAAGGAAATGAAATAGAGCAATTATTTGAATTGAAGTTGGAAAATAATATTTTCTTTTCTAATATTATTGTGCCGGATAGTCACCTTTTGAGTTAGAGCTAATGTGTGCATATATCCCACTCTTTACCCACCTCACTAGTAGAATATTACTGAATATTTTATTATTGTCGTAAGTTGAAAAGGTTTGTAGAAGTTTAATACTTCATCCAGACCATAATAAAGTAACTTTTTGGTCTTTGGCACAGCCTCTTAATAAAATACTAAATAGTAGAAAATAAATAAATATTTTCACTAAATTATCCTTAATTAAAATTTGTATATTATTAACTTAACACATTGAGATACGTAAATAAGGACAAATTTGAAAAATTAAAGTTAATTCTTTTTTGATTATGTGTAAGGATACTTATTTTGAACCAAAGTAAAATAACCAAAAGGTTAGTTATTATGGATCGGAGGGATTACTTGGAGTAGTATATTTTATCACATTAATTTCACTTGTAAAAAATATAGTTACAAAAACTGAATAGTTCACTGAAAATTAAAATACAGTTTCAAACACTCTTTCAGTATTTTGCTTGAAATTTTAATATATGAAGTTCATTATTTGCTAATATACATGACTAAACTAATATTATTTGCAAATGCACATAGATGGCTTTTAAAATTTGTGGTAAAAATATATCATAGTACTTTTGTGAATATAAATCATCTCACCAAAAATAAGACGAGTAATTCAAACTTAAGTTATTTTTAAATATAAAACATATCATTTATCCAGAATACGGTTGTTAAATAATTTGTGACAGATGCCTCCAATATTTGAAATATATTGAAATAATATTTCATAGACTTAGGGTGTGTTTGGTATGAAGGCATGGAAAATGTTTTCCTAGAAAATGAGTGGGTTTATCACTTATTTCCCCTTGTTTGGTTGGTGAGTGAAAAGCTTTTTCCGAAAAAATATTTTCTAATGTTTGGTTAGAGAGTATAAAATATTTTTAGGAAAATAAGTTTTAGTGATACATTCCTCAAACCACCTTCCCCAAAATTCACATGTTTCATGTACTCCTCCACCCCCCCCCCCCCCCNACCCTATTTTCTTCAAGAATTTTATTATTCTTTTCAAAATTCACACAAATCCAAAGAAACTAATGTGTTATTTTACTTTTTTACACAGGAACAATATTGAAATTTGAGCTCGATAACTAAAAAAATACTTTATTTTGTTGAAAAAGAAAGTATATGTTTGCAACAAAATTTTCAACATACGAAAAGTAAACTACAACCACAAAAGAATAAAGTGATTTTGTTGATAAATATTGCGGGTTACAACTTTGTTTATCACTTGATTCTTCCTTAGAATTGTTCTCCGTGATTCGAGAACTGAATCAATGTATTCTCGAACGTAGGATGCTACAGAACTCTTTGGATTATTTGATCTCCATGAAAGTCATTAATTGTATGGATATTCTTCTTGAAGTGTTTGATTATCGAGAAGAACATCTACTGATCACGACATTATTTTATGCCTTGATCCCTTTGTGAATATCCCGATAATTTATGGGATTTTTGAGACGCTCTTCAAAGAAATATGTATTCCTTTATATATGTGTGCGTTAGGATTTAGGGTAGAGTAACTTCCAAAAAATCCTAATAGACTCCTATGATTGCAAGAGTCCTATAGTATCTTGAATTTAGGATTTAGCTTGATCCTTTAAAATTTTGATGTCTATAAATGCTCCCTACTTCAAGGTTTGTCGGGGTGTAGGCTTGCCGAAACTTGAAGACAAGACATGAAGTACTCGACCATCGCAATCAATGATTTTGAAACTTGGAATTTTCTATTTACAAGAGGAAGAGATGAAAGGCAGAACTAGTTTCACTGAGTATGCCAATTTGTTTGCAATAACTTTTCAACATACGAAAAGTAAACTGCAACCACAAAAGAATAAAGTGATTTTATTGATAAACATTACGGGTTACAACTCTATTTATCTTTTAATTCTTCCTCCGAATTATTCTCCGTGATTCGAGGACTGGATCAGCGTATTTTCAAACGTAAGATGATACTCTGGATTATTTGATATCCATGAAAGTCGTTCATTATATGGATATTTTTCTTGAACTATTTGATTACCAAGAAAAATATCTATTGATCACAACATTATTTTATGTCTTGATCCCTTTGTGAATATCCCGAGAATTTATGAGATTTTTGAGACGCTCTTCAAGGGAATATGTATCCCTTTATATAGGTGTGCGTTAGGGTTTAGGGTAGAGTAACTTCGAAAAAACCTTAATAGACTTCTAGGATTTCAAGAGTCCTATAGTATCTTAAATTTAGGATTTAGCTTGATCCTTTAAAATTTCGATGTCTACAAATGCCCCTTACTTCAAGGTTTATCGGGGTGCAGGCTTGCCGAAAATTGAAGACAAAACTTGAAGTACTCGACCATCGCAATAAATGATTTTGAAACTTGGAGTTTTCAATTTACAGGAGGAATAGATGAAGGGCAAAACTGGTCCCACTGGGCGTGCTAGAATTGTAGACAATAAATTTGCGTCGAGAAAATAAAATCAAGACCTAATCGTATTTTATTTCAAATATTTGAGTATTACAATCTCTATGAATCCTCTGATTCTTCAATAGTAAATAAAAGAATTTTTTAGCTTAATCTTGAATTTTATTTTATTTTAATACAAGTGCTTGAGGTCTGATATTGATCTTGACATATTTTTAATTCAAGGGCTTCCAGCTTGTTCTTGAATCTTCATATTAATTTGTAATACTTAGAACACTTGAATGCTTGTAGCTTTTAGAGAAATCTGCAGGGTTTGATCCACGAGTATTTTCTTGCTTCTTGTTATAACTTCTGGTGTCTTTTATGAGTTATGAAGACCCTTATTTATAGTTGTGGGAGGTAAGAGTTATGATAAGAGCAAACTCTTTCCGACTAAGGGTGTATTATGGTCCGAGCCCAGCCCGGGACCGGCCCAGGCCTGCCAGCCCATATGGGTTTTGGGCTAAAGGGGCTGGCCCGTATGGTCCGGGCCCAAGCGATCCTAAGAGCCCACAGTGGGCCGGTCTTTACTGGTGACACCGTGAGCCCGGGACCGGCTTCCATTGGTGGGCCGGTTCAACACGGCCTAACGACTATTTTTTTTAAAAATATATATTTTTTAAAAAATTGGCCAACGGTTGGAAATTTAAAAAATAGTCGTTGGCCTGCCAATTTAGCCGTTTGGCACTTTCAAAAATAGTCATTTGCCCCCCAAACTTTATTTTAACCCCAAACTTTTTATAATTACACTTTTTCCCTATTCTCAACTATAATATCCCCTCATTCTTTCATTTTTTCTCACAAAATCATCAATCTCTCTCTAATTTTCTTCTATAATTGCTTACTTTATTATTGCAATTTGTGAAAAATTGTAAGTTGGTGAATTGAAGTATTCAAGTCTTCAAGTCTTCAACGATATACAATTTTCAAAAAGTTGTTCGTCAATTCGGTAAACTCGTTCCAACTCTTAAGTTTTAATATTATAGTTTTGTTTGTTTTACTTTGTATAATTATAATTAATATGGCCTATTCTTTGAAAAAACATGTTTGGTGTAAGGAAAAATTCAAGATTGATGAAACAATTTATAATGCTTATCAACTTGCCTTAGATCATGCTAGACCAAATGTTCCAACTCCTACTTCGTATAGTTCGCAATCATCTAAAAGAACTGCGGGACTAAAAGCACTTACTGCTTGGATGGGGTTCAGGGGTTCTCAAGGTGAAAATATTAATGATAGTTCACAACTAAATGAGCTTCAAGTTTATTTGTCGTAGGGACTTGAATCAGAGAATC
>MDKI01051006.1:0-11894 GCA_005239505.1 Nicotiana paniculata
TTGTAAGCATATGGCTTTATCAGTCTCCCCAGGATGGAATTATGCACTTAGCGTGCTTGTGATCGATATTTAGTAATTAGTAATACTGAGCAAATCAGCTCCATATATATATCTTCTTAAGTAAATTTTATGTGTTGATCGGGTGGCACATCGCCACGGGTATGTTATTCAGATGGGTTGCACACCGCAATAATGTGGAGTGAGGTTCTTATATATTTATTTTTCTTATGTTTTGCTTCCTATTTTTTTGATAAAATTTCATATTAGTTGCGTGAGTTGAATAGTCCCTTCCTGAGTCATTTCTTATTTATCACGTTCGAGTTATGGCCTATTGGCGCAATGTGGTATCATGTGAGGCTATTGTCATGATTGGGGTGATTTGTTGAGACGAGATTTTCAGATCAGGGATTAGTGCGATAAGGTTATGTGAAGTGTATATCAAAGAAAAAATACCATTATTCAGGTTCATAACGAGGTGATGATTCTAGTCAAGATGAGGTATTCAAGGATTTGTTAACTCTTCAATTGGATGTGAATTCCTGCACATTTCCTCCGTTGTGGTGTATCATCAACATTATAGCAGGATGTGTGTATATTTGTTATGAGGTGCATCGGGAGCACCAGATTCGTGAAATCTTGGCTATTAAGATTCAAGAAGTGCTATTGTGGTAAGATAATGAGTTATGTGGTGCATGGTGCTGATTCAGCAAAGGCATGTAGTCATGTTCTGCTATGTCATGCGGTAGTTGATGCGGTGTTTATATATTGGAACTAGGCCTGGCAGAGAAAATTTCAGGTATTGGAACCAAGTTCTGAGCTTATTATATGGATAAAAGAAGAAGTCTTCAGATTTGATCAAGCTAATGTACTCAACTGGGTTGTGGTAGCGCGGAAAGGTGCTCGAGATGTTAAATAGTGATTTCAGATAACTCCAGAGCAGTTCTTAGCACGTTCGAGGGCGAACGTCAGTTTAAGTGGGGGAGAATGTAACGACCCGACCGGTCGTTTTGAGCTCTAGCGCGTCGTTCATCGGTTTAAGGTCGTGAGCAGTTTCGTTTCAGGTGTTATGGCCTGTAGGTGTCATCGAAATTGACTTTCGGGAAGTTTAGAGTTGGGTTGGAAAGAAGATCCTCATTTCAGAAGCTTAAGTTGGAGAAATGGACTAAGATTGAAATTTTGAGTAAACTACCTCCAAAACAGGATTTGAAGGTCCCAACAGGTTCGTATGATGATTTCGGACTTGGGTGTATGTCCGGATCGGGTTTTGGATAACCCGGGAGCGTTTCGGCGTATATTATGGAAGTTAGCATTTTAAAAGAATTTCATAGATTTGGGCTTGAAGTCATTTTAGTGTTGTTGATGTCCGTTTGGGATTCCGAGTCTGGGAATAGCTTCATATGGTGATTCTGGAGTTGGGAGCGCGATCGGAAGTGAATTTGGATGTCCGTAGGTCATTTTGAAGTCATTTGGCTAAAGATAGAAATTTGAAAGTTTTGGAGAAATCCGACCGGGAGCGGAAGTTTTGATATCGAGGTCGGAATGCGATTCCGGAAGTTGGAGCAGGTCCGTAATGTTGAATATGACTTGTGCACAAAGTTTGAGGTCAATCGGGCATGATTTGTTAGATTTCGGCATCAGATGTAGAAGTTAGAAATTTCTAAGTTCATAAAGTTGGGATTTGAGTGCGATCCGTGGTTTCGATGTTGTTTGATGTGATTTGAGGCCTCGAGCAAGTCTGCATTATATTTTGGAACAGGTGGATTCCGGGTGATTCACGGATCAAGTTAAGAGTTTGAAGAGGCTGGTTTTGTTGTCATCTGGTTTGATCCGCACCTGCGAGGATTTGGCCGCAGGGGCGGCTAAAGGCACCGCAGGTGCAATTTTGGGCTTGTGAGCATGTAATTTTTCACCTACTAAATACTCCTACAAAATTAGTTAAGTAAATTAATCTTATGGATTTTGTTGAATTTTTAGTGATTAATTGTGAATTATTTTGCATTTTTTGCATATTCATAATTTGTCTTCTTAAAATTATTTAAAAATTAGATAATTCGGCGCACCATTATTATCAAGGAATTATAAACTCATTATTTGTGACTAATTGAATTGAATAACAACACGAATAATGATTATTTGAGGTGATGTAGTTTTGATAACTAATTATTAAAAGCTAATCATTTTTATTCGATAAATCATAGATTTAATTAGGAATATAAAATTGGTCGTTTTATTCTTGATTAATCTGTAAATAGATAAGGTTTAATTTAATTAATACATTTTTGGATTAACTTAGATTTGAACTTAATTAGATTAATTAGTTTAATTAATTAAGAGAGCCAATTTCGGACCCGGGCTTGAAACTACCCAGGCCCAAACCTAACTCTGCACTACCCAAACGTACCCAGCCCAATTACCACATAACCCGGCCAGCCCCCTACACTACCCAAACGACCCCATTTGATTTAATTGGTTGAATCTTGGCCATTGATCGAAATAGATCAGACGCCCAGGAACTCCACCCCCTTTAGTAATGTCCTAATAACCCCCCTACCCTCATTTAACCAAAAGCCTAACCCCCACCAAACCCTAGCTGCCTCCCCTCCCCTTCGTCTCTCTCTCTTCTGCATCGACCGAACCCTAGCCGCCCTAGGTTTCCGCCACCGAAACTCTCCTAACGATCGCGGACCATCTCCACACCATCCCAACCTTTCACCCTACAGCCCTCTCCTCACCCTTAACCCCATCCCACCATCAATTTCCCCAAAATCCCACCCAAAATCACCCTATTTCAGATCTAAGAATCTGAAAAACCTAAAATGCTACAACGGCGGAGCTTCTCCAATCAACCCCAAATTCGCACCAGATGACCCTCACCCTTCCCGCAATAACCTCCCACCATCGATTTTCCTAAAAACCCATCAAAAATCGTCAAATTTCGGATCTAGGAATCCAGAAACCCTAGCTTATCTGAAGTCCTTCAATGGTTTCTACCTACATGGATCGATAGCTGTCGTTGAGGTCTACTGATTCATGTGGGTTGAAGTCATTTTCAAACCCTCCGGAGTCTGGCCAAGGTCCGGTGACCTCCCATTTTTCGGCTAAACTCTCCAACGGGTATTCGTCCTCTTTCCTTACTATTTTATGTGCTGTTAAAACCAAAATTGCATGTTAATCACTTCGTTTATGTTATTTCAATTTAAGTAATTTCTTTTCTTTCTTCTTGTTTCTTTCTTTCTGATTTCTTCTTCTATTGCTGCCTCTAACTGTTTACTACTTTTAAGATTAGATTCTTTGCCTTTCATTTGTTCATGTTATTAGCTGTTTCTTTTGATATGTGCTTGGATTAGCCGAACCCGCTTAGATGATTGGAATAATGCAAACTAGGTCTTAAATAATTTTGAACAAAAACCATTTCATGTATCCCTGTGGTTATTACTCTTTTCCTATTCTCATAGTTTTCTCCTCATGAGACAGAATTTTGTGTTGGTTTAGGATTACTGTTCTAGTTCATTTTGTTGGATTTACTTTTGTTTCTGTTAAATCTCAAGTTAACAACATGCCATAGTCATTCTAAAATCTTAGTAATATGAATTCCTTGTAATCCTGTCCATGATCCCTCTCTATGTGTTTTCTTAGTTCATTGATAGTTGTCCAGAATACTGATAGTCATATGGTTAGGAGTTTTATTTGCTTAAGTCATATGTCTGTTCATAATTTGAAATGTCAAAGTAAAGGTTTCTGGTCTTGAGTTTCTTGTTATTGATTTCCGTTAGTTAATTGCTAATAAGGTTTGTTGTTTGATTGATTATATGCCTAATTATGTGATTAGTTGAGGTTAATGAGATGGGATTTCCTAAATTGTCCCTGCTTAGGTATCTAGTCAACTAGGTCTTAAACGATTAATTGAAACTATTAACCTAAGTTCAAGGATTTGAATTGACTAACCTAAGTTTAAAAGTTCCAATTAAGTCAGTTTAAGCTAATAATATCTATTAGTCCTCGTTAACTAAAGAACATAGCTAGGGTTAACTAACCAAAGTTAATGCCTAGTTAACTAGTGAACCTAACTAGTGTTAGTTAACTAGAGTTAAATAATAACCCAAGTGAGTAACCCTGGTTACCTAATGGTAAATATAGGGACTTCAAGGGGTATATTAGGTGATGTAGATTAGGAAGTCAGATTTTTTAAGGGTAAAAGGTTATTTTCTAAAGAGGAAGGTTCTAGAAGAGGGGCAGCTGTCCCAAAGATAAGGTTGACAGCTGCCCTATGCACCCCATGTACTACTCCAGCTCTTGAATTTGGAATATGCCAAGGCATATCTCATTCCCAAATATCTTATAAATAGACCCCCTCCCCTTAGTCTAGAAGAGGATTTTTTTGGGGGGTGGACACTCTGAAAAAGACTCTCTTCTAGCTGCTGAAAAAGACAGAAATACTTTCCATTCGAAAACAAAAGGTTCCCAAAAAGAAAAGTGTTATTTTGGAAAGGAAAATCTGATTTCTTTTTTAAAACAAGCTCACAAATTGATGGCCTAGTTCAGCTCCTATCTTCTTTTTTGGATTCTGATTTCTGAAAGTTTTTCTTCAAGCATTCATACTCGAGATTTCTGGGTTTATTATTGCTGGGATGCTTGGTCTTTTCTATGGTTGATCTGCTTCTGTTGCTGCTGAATCTGTATCATCTTAGCTGTTTTTTACTGTCTGCCTGACCTTTATTTGGTCAGGATCCATGTTATTTTCTCTTCAAAAGAGGTATGTAACATTGAACCTTAAATGAAATTGTTTAGACTCAGAATTTGTTGTTAGTTTGATGCTGAGATGTTTGACTTTTGCTATGTTTCGAGATTATGTCAAGCTGAACCTTCTTCTCCTTGTTCTTGGTATATAAATCTGAAGTAAGACTGGTTGATGTGACATTAATGAATCCGAATATGTATTGTGTGTGCAATATCTAAATCATTGGAATCATTCTGTTTGCCTCTGAGTCGGTTAAAATGCTTTGAGTATTGTTAGATATTAGTTTTGTGTTAGTCCACTAGTGGAACAATCTGCACTAGGATGTTGAACCTGACCTTTTCTATGGTCGGATTCTTTCCATAAGAGTGCAGAAATACGCTTTTGATTGAGTCTCTTTGGTCAATGAAGAGATTCAGCAAGCAAGTCTCTAGGTAGTTTAGAATGTCGGCACTAGGGTAGATGAATCTGACTTCTTAATACTCAAATTCACCCCATGGTGGTGCATAAATAGTGGCTTGAGGTGTTGGAAATCACCTCTTTTTACGGATAAAGTGGGTAATCAAAAGGCTCTCCAGAGTAAAGAATCTGAATCCCTTAACATGATCAAATTTATTCTCTAAAAAAAGGGCCTAAAAAATCAAAGTCGTGGTATAAGTATGAGTTGAATTTCAATAGACATAAAAGATGAACTCATTGGAAATGAATCTGACCCCCTTTTATGGTGAGATTCGGTCCATAAAAAGGCATGAAACAGCATAAGGGTAGATGAACCTGACCCTTTATAATGGTCAAGTTCACCTCATATTTTAGATGCTTAGAGAGTAGCTTATCACCCTTCAAGGGTACAAAATGAGGTAATCAACAAAGGATCTAGAGTAGGGAATATGAATCTTCCCAAATGGTTAGATTCACTCTCTCGACATGCCTAAATAATCAAAGTCAAGGAATAAGTATGGACTGAAGGTCCAAGGTATGAAAAAATGACATTCTGGAGTTGAGTTTGATCCTTTTATGGTCATATTCACGCCAAGAAAGTACATAAATGATTCTGCCTTTGAACAGTTAAACATAAGCATTATCATGATTAGAATTGACCTTCTCATGGTCAGTTAGGTTCTGATGGATGCATAACACCTAATTAGTTGGGGTGTTCTACAGATTACAAAGGAGGGCTCAAATGTAGGGCCTTAAGGGAATTCAAATCAGACAAATTAGTCAAAATATTCATTTTAGTTTTCTTTCTTCTGGAAAATGTATCTTGATAGTAGTAGTCAAGCTATAATTCATCTGTAATTTATTTTCAGAACTGTTGTAATATAAGACTGGACATTATTTTTGTAATTTCAGGAAATGTGTGTATTTAGTTT
This sequence comes from Nicotiana paniculata, assembly GCA_005239505.1. NCBI lineage: Eukaryota > Viridiplantae > Streptophyta > Magnoliopsida > Solanales > Solanaceae > Nicotiana > Nicotiana paniculata. Next base: position 6,106 of record MDKI01051006.1, read on the forward strand.
CATATTTTAAACTATATTCGAACGGACATTTTTAGACAGTTTAACATTTGAAAATGGGCCAAACTATTGACAATGGCTTGACATGGTTTAAAAAAGCTTGAACACGGTTTCTGGGGCCTGAAAAATACGAAAAGCTTTTAGCCTCATGGTTGTGTGTCTTCAAAAATTAAATACAAATTTTCAGGCATCAATTGTTTAAGTATTCAGATTTGATTAAAAATTCAAAAGTGTTCTTTTTCGAAACCTCTTTTCTACAACTTTGTGCTCAAATTGGTTTTCCTAAACGCCCTGTAAATACCCATTGAAATTCTGAGAAAAATATTATTTTTAGATTAAAGGAGTTTCAAAGTATATACAAATATGATTTTGTCATTTAAGGCGTTCCTCATCAGATCCACTTTGTATTTTTCAAATTCCAGAATCCATAACCACATGTAGGATTTATTATATGAAACATATATGCATGGGTCTAGGATATCCGAATTTGATAAAACCATTCAATTAATGATCTATGTGTTTATTTGACCTTTCAAGTATGTAATTTGTCAAGCTGTAATTTTTCCTCATTAATATGCTATAATTAAGATGTATAGTTACTCTCTCTTGCGAAATTAACCACAATTAGGATTGGCCAAAGGGTTAAACGATAAAAATGGGGCTAAAATGTGGCCATAGCCCAAGTATCTTGTCCTTTAGGCTAGTGAACTTAATTTTAGATAATTCTCTACATATCCTCTAGGTAGAAAGGAAAAATACCCCTTTAGTTTGAAATTCAGTAAGTGATCAAAAATTATCTCATATTACCATAACCTACACTCGGGAGTGGCAACTGATGCCCCCGATCCTCACTCCGAACATTAACAAAATGTACATAACAACCACGGGTGCATTTCATGTGACGTGTTTGTCGTGTGCTCAAAAAAAACAAGTGCACGCCATCGTGACTTGTTTAAGATAAATCCATAAACTCCCAAATTGATCTTAAAACTAAAATGCTCCTTCAAATAGAAAACATAAAGAATAATCAAACATCGCCTCAAATAGGCACTATAAAACCGTCGCGACCATTGTCTTGACTACGTATTCTACACTCGGGTGTGACAGCTCTGGCGACTCTGCTGGGGAATATCGAACCCAGAATCTGGTTTAGGGTTTAAGAATTCGAGCTTAGAATAGCTGTTATATTTGGCTTTCATAATTACCTGATTTTTAGATGTTTAAACCTAATGTGCTAAATGCCGCTTTTTACTCCTTTGATATTATCAGAATTGGATGTAAACTGTGACGAAACCCCTCTTCTCTCCGAGTCTTCTAAATCATCCGGGAAGTGTGCACTTCGTGTGACTTCTTTTCTGTTAGAGTCATATCCAAATTTTAGAACGAGGTACGGACAAGTTGCAAAGCCGTTGAAGCTTCTATATTTCCGGTACGCTCCCCCCCTCGCTCGAGCTGTCCGCTCGGGTAAGCCTGGTCTAGAACAAAACCCCAGGATTTAAACTTAGTATAACATAGCCTCATGCCAGATCCCTAGTAGGAACGATTATTTGCATCACGTGCATTTGACTTAGCGGACTCAACACAGGGGTTGGGTCCGTCTAGGGCAGGTGTACCCAAAAATAAAAGACTACCCTGATGCATCTTACCTGCTACGTATGCATTTATTTGTTTCAGCTTGTGTATTGACCGGCTAAAATAAAATAAAAAAGCGAACAGAAAAACCAAGAGTGAGGTAGAATATAAAATTCACCCTGTTTTAAAAATCCTCGTATTTATCCCGAAACTCTGCCAAAATTTCTGAAAAATAATATTCCAAAACAAAATGAGTGGGTGTATATTTTTAATCAGTCAGAATTTTCCCGAACTACGCATCGTTTGATTCTCACCGGTGTGGGATACGTAGGCAACCCTCATCGGGTCCAACTCTATTTTCAAAATAAAGTTAGGTGACGGCATTATAGCCTAATTTCTCAAGTGGAGCACCGAAAGACCGTTTTTACAAAAGTGGCCGCCTGTGGTTTGTCTTTAAATTTCGACCCAATTTGCAAGCACATCCCTCAAAACATCCTAACCAAAGTATTGAAGGGCCGTATTCGCAAAGATGGTCCGTTTTTCTTTTTAACTTACAAATTTTGCAAAAAAATAAAAAATAATAAACACTTTGTGGTCAAGTTTTAATCAAATCATTTAAACAAATACGCAGGATGAGCACTATTGAAAATACTCCTTTTAGGGTTGTCCAGGAAATTCCTGTGGGACTCCATATGTGGTGGAGCGACTTGGGGGAAAATAGCCGAAAGTTCGTGATAAAAGTGTTGGGTGCGCTCACTGGTCTTCTGAAGGTCAAGCCGAGGTTGGATATTGTTGAAGCTTTGGTATCGTTTTGGGACCCCGCCCACAACGTATTCCATTTCTCCGACTTTGAATTGACACCCACGCTAGAGGAAATAGCGGGGTATGCTGGTCTCAACGACAAACTTAGGAGTCGATATCCGGTGGCACCAAGGGCAATAACTCCACACAAATTCCTGGATCTGTTAAGCATTAGCCGGGACATTCAAGACCCACACCTATTCGATGGGTTCTGCACCTTTTATTTTCTGTATAGTCGCTACGGAGATCCACGGGGCTATGAAGCTAACAACACCGGCCTGACTCACCAAAAGAATCAGACTAAATGGGAAACCCGTCGAGGGCTAGCTTTCGTGGTAGCATTCTTGGGCACCCTAATTTGCCCAAGGATCGACGGACTCATAGACATCGGGTTGGTCGGAATAGCAGACTTCATGATAAAGAAATCTAACGGTACCGTTATACCAATGATTTTGGCTAAGATCTACCGCGCCCTGACAATTTTCCATTCTGGGGGGAAATTCTTCGAGGGTTGCAACTTGCTCCTGCAAATATGGATGATCGAGCACCTTTGTCACCGCCCGAGTTACATGAATTATGGCTTGACCGGTTTAAACTGCATTGAAGAACACAGTACTCGGATAGGGGGCCACAAATTTCCTGAGGGTACGGGGACTTGGCTTTTGCTTCTAAGTTCCTTGACTGCAGACCAAATTGAGTGGACATTCGGTTGGCTATCTGTCGATGAGGTTATCAATATGTCAGCAGAAATGTGCTATATTTTATTAATGGGTCTGCGGAGCATTCAACCGTATGCCCCGCAATGGGTCCTACGGCAGTTGGGAAGACAACAGGGCATCCCACCCGATGAGGACCTAAGCCAACAAGCCATCGAGCTGTGCCCGAGAGCCGCATTTCTGGAAGACAAGGTTCGCCAGATCTGGAACCAATGTAGATTTATGGAGCCTCAGACTCGAGTAAGAAACCTATCCAGAGGAGAGGTAGAGCAGGCCTGTGTTTCTTGGTATGGAAGAAGAGGCGGAGAACACCTGGAGCCAGAGCGACCTGCGAAGAGACCCCCCGTACAGCATTTTACTGAGCAAACACAAGAACATTGGAGTTGGTTAGAAACGGAAAATGATTACCGGGCTACCATAAGTAAACTTGAGGCCCAGATCAAGGAACTCAAATTCGAAAACACCTTGCAAACTTCTGCAGTCGAAGGGGAAAGAAGCAGGTTGAACAAGGAAAATGAATCCCTCCGAGCTCAAATCCAGAAAATGAGGATAGCCATTGAAAACCCTGGGAGGAGCAGAGCTGGCGAAATGCTTATCACCAGTCTTAGGCAAAAGTTTTGTAGCTACGGTGATGACCTGGAAAAAGTCGAAGAGAACTTGACCCAAGCTCAAGAAAAGTTGGGAAAAAATGCAGAAGAAAGAGCATAATTCGTGCAAAAACTAAAGAGAAAGCATGACCAAGAAATTGTGGGTTTGAAAGAAAGAATGGCCACCTTTGAAAATGAAATGGCCAAACAAGCAAAAAGATTTACGACAGAGAGGGAACAGTGCTATTCCATGATGGCTCAGTAGGAAAAAGATTGCAACAATGGCAAGAGTAGAGTCACAAAGACGCCCATACTTTAGAGGCGAGATCCCAGCAAATCGGGCGCCTACTTTAGGAAAAAGGTATCATCAGGCGAAGGGTCCGAGATATAGCTGACTACATCGTCACCAAATGCCAGGAATGCAAAGATATGACTCGGACCACCTTCTTCTCAGCAGTTATGATCTTCGTCCACAAGATAATGGACGACCTTTACCGCCTCCAGCAAGACATAGCGCGCAGGCCCGTGGCAAGGCCGAATGATGCCCCACCGTCCCCTGGAGCAACGGAAGCACTGATGTATTTTTGATGTTCTTCGACTCTGTATTTCATTTTCTAGTTGTAGTCATGTATGAGTCCACAGTAGTTTTTATATTTTTAGAAAATATGTGTCGAGTCTGTTTTGTAAATTTTGAAATTCCAAAAGTGGGCTACAAGTTTTCTGTAATCAGAAGTGTTTTATTTAATGAATGAAAATTTTAGAATGAAACTTTTAGAAAAAATATGTATTTCTTTCCTTCGGTTTTGTCGCATGAACTACGTGATGATCTGATTCACGCGGAGCCGTCATACGTAGGCAATCCACATAGGATTAAATCATAACCAAAAGAAAAGAAACCGAGCGAGAAATAAAAGAGCGGAAACAACGACAAAGGGAAGGAAAGTTCAAAACCTAGAAATAAAGCCGGGATGAAGTACACAACTATTGCAAAAACATATAGAAAAGCATTTAAATTGCTCAGGTGCATTGCTACCCCAAACGTGCGATTGCCTATGTGATAAATGTTTCAACCTAACATTTTGTTGGTTCAATATAAAAGGTATTTTTAGGTGGTTGGTTTTGCGGTAAGCTGGCTTCCCATCCTTACTTCACTAGATCAAAAGGGAGCATAGAAATGACGTCTGAAAGTCACTTGCCAATCGTCAACTCTTCCATGGAAGACCTAAATCCATCCATCCCAACATCTGAGTCGGCAACAGCTGAAGAGAACATGACTCTGCGTTTCCGCATGCTGGAAATGCGGGACGCATGGTCCAATGGTAGGGAACTACCCAGTACCATCCCGGGTTTCCCAGAGATAATTCTCAGGGCAGGCGGGACATCCAACATCCCCATAAGCTACCCAGCCACATCGTTTGGATATCCAACTATGTCGGCTCACTTTGCCGAAAGGCCTTCTGAGGTTTGCCCCCAAGCCTTGTTTTCTGGTGTGTCTTCCAACATCTTCATCGCGCCACCAATCTCTGCCACGGCTCTGCCGACTATCTCTGGACAAAGTTTCGAGCCGCCAGCATTCATATTCCAAACACCGTTCGTCCATCTGGATACCACTCATATTACTCCCAATGCATATCCCCAACAACCTCAGCTTGAGGTCACTTTGGGACAAGATAAGAAAAGCCTCGAGCACGAAACATGGAAAATGAAGAGTATTGAACAGAGCCTCAAGAATATACAGGGGCTGAGTTAGCAGAAAAGCGTCTCCTATGCAGATTTGTGCATGTTCCTGCACGTCCACTTGCCTCTTGGGTTTAAAACCCCCAAGTTTGAAAAATATGACGGACATGGAGACCCCATAGCTCATCTGAAAAGGTACTGTAACCAGCTCTGGGGAGCAGGTGGGAAAGAGGAACTTCTCATGGCATATTTTTGAGAAAGCTTGACGGGAATTGCATCAGAATGGTACACGGACCAAGATATATCCCCCTTGCACATATGGGATGACCTGGCACGAGACTTTGTCCGAAAATTCCAATACAATATGGACATCGCTCCTGATCACGCTCAACTATGTCTTGTAGAAGACTAAACGGGCGTTGCAAATATAATCCTGGGG
>MDKI01074545.1:0-21837 GCA_005239505.1 Nicotiana paniculata
CAACTTCTTGAAAATTGTATAATGTTGAAAACTTGAAGACTTCAATTCACCAACTTCACAATTCTTCACAATTTGTAATAATAAAGTAAGCAATAGTAGAAGAAAATTAGAGAGCGATTGATAATTTTGTGAGTAAAAATGAAAGAATGAGGGGGTATTTATAGTTGAGAAAAGGGAAAAAATATAATTATAAAAAGTTTGGGGTTAAAACAAAGTTTGGGGATCAAATAACTAATTTTTAAACATACCAAACGGCTCTTTTGAGGCTCCAAAAAATTGAAAGTTCTTTTGTTGCTCAAGTGTTGAATCTTCAAATAAAAAAGAAAAACAAGTATTTGATGGTCATTGTGAAAAATGAAAGTGACCCCTTAATATATTAATTTAATAGTTATTGTAAAATAGTACTCACATTAATGTAATACTATTTTTGTACCCCTTAATGACTTGTGTATAACCCGACAACAAATTAACAAATAATAATTCACCGTAGGTCTTTACATTACAATTCAGTTTTTCCCAAAACACGGATTATTATATGTCTTAGTTTTTGTGAAAATATTCTTGTCAGATCTCCAATTCTATTAACGTATTATTTTTCACGAATTATATCATAGAATTATTATTAATATAATAAGCAAATTGTTTATATTTTCTTTTTTCCAAAGTGATCAGCAATTTGTAGCAGGTTTATGGGTCGTACAGTGATCATAGGGAACTCATGAAGAATAAGAAGAAAGCACTCTTACACCGGCATAAACCTGCAACCTGCCCCTCATCAATTTTTATGAAAAAGTATTTCAAATACCCTGACAGCTGCCCCTTCTCGTATAACTTTAAACCCGCCTCACATAGTTGTTATCCATTTCCACACGAAGGAAAAAAAAGTGTTGAGAATATTTCTGAATGAATTTTTACAAAATTCTTAACGCCTTTAAATAAGGCAATGTCCAATCCGGGGGTCGAATTTTTGAGGTATAACGCCATTTAAAAGAGCGCTATACACATTTGAATTATTGTTATATCAGTTAAGCGTAAAAGATTTGGTGGGCCCACAAAATATGTATAGGGCCGTTTATAAAGGCGCTATACCTGGCAGTCTTTTCAAATTCTGACATAGCGCCGTTATAAAAGGCGTTATACATATAACGCCCTTTTAAAGGGCGATATATACCTTGACGGACGAAACATACGTTAAGGTATAGCGCCCTTTTAAAGGGCGCTATATGTAGTTTGGTCACAATGTTATTTTTTCACTCATTTCGGTCATTTGAGTCTAAAATGACCACATTTAGGTTCCGGACTTTGTACATATCTACAAGGACAAATCTATCTATAATTAAAAGCAGAAGAAATTAAGCCAAGTGGCATAACTACAAAAAATCAAGTGGTATTGTTAAGACAAATTAAATAAACTACTTTTCTAACTAAAAAATATTTTGAATTTTAAATTTTAAATTTTAAATTAAGTGGTTACTCTATTTGAATTAATAAATATAAATATCTTATAATTATCTATAATAAAAAACGAAAATATTTAAAAAAAAAACCCATTCAAATTATCGAGCACTTTCAAGTTGAAGTTTTAAAATAAAAAATATATAAAATAAAAAACTAGAAATGAGAGAGAGAGAGAGAGGTAAATAATTATATAGGGAAAGGAAAGAAGAGGGAACTAAAGGTTCAAACAATTGGACGTTGAAGTAGTAATTGGTAATTTATTGTTAATTCATATGACAATTTAAAAATATTAAGTAATTGATAATGCAATTAGATAAGCAAGAAACAAAAAAATATAAAAATATAACACTTATAATTAGAATTATGATGAGAAAAGTCGTATATATACACATAACTAGAATCATAATAAGCAAATGGTTAAAAGAAGAATACCAAAAAAAATATTCAAGCGATATCGTAAAATGTATATACTGATTAAATCTCTCATTTAGGAAATTTAGTTAATAAATAGAACTCATAATTTCATAATGAAAAATATAAAGATACTATTATGATATCATATATAAGATAAGCATGTAATATATATAACAAAAACAAATAATTATTAAAATATTGGTAGGATTTTTTATAAAATAATAAAATACTTATATTTTTATATTTTTGATGAATTCAAAATTATAATTTAGTAAAAAGATATTACATTGTTTAAATTTTCATAAACTACAAAATGAGAAAACTAATCAAAATATTACAGTAAAAAAGAATTTATGAAAAGAGGGGAATAAAGATAATTTTATGATATTTATATTTTAAATTGATTAAAATAAAAGATAAATAAATAATACTAAAAAAAATTTATCAATATTGAAAGAGAAGTAGTATCAAAATATTAAGCCAGTTGACAAGTTAATAAAAAATCATATTAGTAAATGTATAGTATTAACAACTTGCTAATTTAACAATAAGAATAAATAAGGAACAAACAATTTATTTGTTTCTATATGATGTGTATCCTTTGAGTTTGTATAGATTTTGTTACAATTCTACACACTATATTAAATAATAAAAAATAACTAATATTTATTAAAATAGTCTGATATATTAGATCATAATTTTATAAAATTAATATTCAATCTAATTATCCGCGCGCATCACATGGGTTCTAACACTAATGTAGTTAAATGGATGGAGCAAATTTAGAATTCTCTAGGTCACAATGTTATTAACCTGAGAATGTTAGTAGAAGACCACTGGTTTGGCCAAATGAAAATCACAAGCATGAAGAAGATTTGCTAGTATGAAGGAGGCAGATTTAAGTAGGCGTTTCGACATAAGAATTGTAAAATAAAAAAATGATGAAAAAAATTTTCAAGTGAAAATGGTATTTGAAATTTAGAGTTGTGTTTGGACATAAATTTTAGTTTGGGTTGTTTTTGAAGTTTTGTGAGTGATAAGTTTGAAAACAGTTTTTTGGAGTTTTTCAAATTTTCGAAATGCATTTGTAAGTGCAAATTAAAAATTTTATGAACAAATATTAATTTCGAAAAGATTATTTTTTTTTGTTATAAAAAGGAAAAGAAACTTTTATGTCCAAACGGGCACTTAAGTAGTATCGCTTATGAATGATTTTAGTAAACTTTTAGTCTGACGCAATGTAAAAAAAAAAGAGGACCACTGGACGATATAAATATACATCTACACTTTGAGCAAATTAACATCAAACCGTGGTTTCGTGGTGTAGTTGGTTATCACGTCAGTCTAACACACTGAAGGTCTCCGGTTCGAGTCCGGGCGAAGCCACTTGTTCTTTTTGTGTATTTTGCACAGCGCTAGGCCTACCAAACTTATGTTTTTCAGAAAATTAATATAAGTTCGAATTAAAAACCCTATATAATACTACGGGCAAGAAACCATCAAATACTCTGTTCAACACCTCCCAAAATAGTAGCATAGGAACTTAGAACAAAAGGTAGCGATTTTCAACTGAAAGTGAACTACAAGTTCAACTTCAATTTTTTCATACTGTTTAAGGTTTGTGCAGTTATAATTCATACACTTATTATATCATCAAATTAAGATATAACAATAACATATCCAATATTATCCTACACTTCCCCTACCTTGCGAGGATAGAGATGTTGTTTTCTATAGACCCTCGGCTCAGGAAAGTATAAGCACCACATTAATGAAAATATAGACAAGAAGTGACAGTACCAAAAAGCCACCTTGTTGTGCTCCTCCTGCTAACATGACCAAACCATTTAAGTCGCGCTTCCTGCATCTTGTCCTCAGTAAGGGTCACAGCCACCTTGTTGTGAATAACCTCATTTTTGATCCTATCTAAAATGGTGTGCCCGCACATCTATCTCAACATCCTCATCTCTGCTACCTTCATCTTTTGGATATGAGCGATCTTGACTGGTTAACACTCAGCCCCATAAATTAACGTACAATAATATGTAACTCTTCATAAGAAGTATGATATTATAAGCTGGACAATAGAGTAATTACCTACTTATTATATATAAGTAATAGGTTGAATTACATTGATATATCGTGTAGACATTCTTTATCTTGACAATGTATATAACTTAAACTCTTTCCTGATAACCCAAACATTACGAGACAATGCTGAACAAATAGAACATCCAAACCTCCATGATGTTGTGGTGGCAGCAAGAGAGGAAATTATTACACTTAAATCTTTGATTATTAGAATGATTAGTAGGTCATGGATAAAACAATAATAGCCAAAGTATTTTAGTTAAGTGTTAACCGGACAATTATACAATTGGCAATAATTTGCCATCCCCTACGTGTATGATAATGCTCTCAATCCACTAATACAGAAATCCACCATAATCCATGCCTTGAGCTTTAGTTTCAATTTATGAATTTGGTGTGCCAATCTTCAAGTCAAGTCCAAGGTCCATTCCATTGTATGCAATGGGAGAATACATCCATAAATCATCAGAGCTCAAGAGCTACAGCATCCAAATAAAAAGAAAAATGAATTAAGAATAAATGTCACAACATTTATTATTACAACATTTGAGCTGAAATAAATGAGCTCAATTATTGAACTTGCAACCTAAATATTTTGTGAAACATATCTTACCTTGATTTGGAGTTGCAAAAATTTGACATACTGGACTGCTTCTTCAAGCATGGTGCTAATATCAACCTATATATCATGATTATATTGCTAATCAGATTCAAAGTTTCACAGCAGATTAATTACATGATCATTAATTGATGCAGTATCAATGAGTACCTTTGTGCCGTTAGGGACGAGACTCTGCAAGATCCTCAATCTCTCATTAATTCTCTCTCTTCTTTTCTGAAAGAAATATCCTAATTTTAACACTTACACTAGAAGAAAAAAGCTTATTAGCGACCAACAGTTAATGCTTACCCTTGCATATAGACTCTGGGGATCAGTTGCTGAGCCCCTACTGGCTCTGGATTTTCCATTTGAGTTGAGTGGCGCAGAAACTCCTTTTGAGTTATCGCTCGAAGCCAATCCATATAACTCATAATTAGAAACATTAGATTCATCTTCTGAGCAGCAACTAAATGAGCTCTGCCGGTGAAGCACATTGCTATTGTTTTCCTTATTTCCAATCTCATCAGCAGCAGTACTCTTCATATTCTTCTTTGGCTTTACGCTTCTCTTGCTCTTAGGCACCTATATTATTTGATATCAGAAATATGTTTACAAAAAATAATTAATAACAAGATAAAACATTACTAGTTCAGATATTGACACTCACATCATGAGCAGGCAACCGAGATCTTTTCTTAGAGCTTTCAGATGAAGTGTCCATTTCATGATCTTGTTCGCGAACTTGCATTTGATCATATTCTCTTCCTAGCTGCAAGCCTTTTCCATGAAGATCAGATTCAGGCATATTTTCACCTGATTCCATACTTTCATTGCATACTTCTTTGTTCAAAAAGTCAATTGCATCCGCTTCGACTACATTGTTAGGATGAGAAATGGGGTAACTCATTTTATCTTCCATTCTCATTGAAGTGTCACTTGTCAGCAACGTCGCGTGAAAATGAGGAAAATGTATGCCACTATTATCACTACTTCCTTGTGAAAAACCGTACATGCTATTATTAGTCTCGTCTGAAGAATTATACGTTGGAACCTGGCTAGTTAATCCTCCTATGTTCATTGTTGATTGATCATCATGACTTGTCCAAAAATTGGAAACTCGAATGTTAGAACTGTTAGGTAGCTCATTCGGACAGTTACCAAACAACTGTGCCATGAAATTTGCTTCCTCAGTAGAACATGTTCCACTCAAGGAGCTCCATTCCCCTTCAGACAATATGGCTCCCACAGGTTCCATGATTTTGCTGACAACTAGAGGACTTGGAGATGCTGATTTGGTTTATGCTTTTAAATAGCTGGGATTAGAGGCATATACCATATAGTAATTATTTATATATAAGCATATTCCCACCCATATAACAACACAAATGTAGGAATGTCTATGTTGACTTTGTTTGGTACTGTATTTCAATTAATATCTAGGGACTCGGTACAGAGGCGGATCTACGATTTAAACTCTATGAGTTCAGCCTTTGAGATTTTTAGCATTGAACTCATTATATTTTTAAAGCTATGTGTTCAAATCTACTATTTGTTGCAATTTAATAGATTTTACACACAAATTTATGCTCTGCATCGAAACAACCTGTGTTGAATTGAACTCGTCACTTATACGCTATATACGCCCCTGCTTGGTAGCTATATATAACTTTAGTGGTAAAATAGTAGTTGTCAAGTGAGTTCGAATAAATATTTATACAAAATTTACACAGCTTTAATCTTAATTTATACATATACACAGTATTATTTTTTGGTGAAGCGAGTTCAGTTGAACCTGCTAACCACCATTTGGGTCCGCCACTGTGTTAAGAGTCAAATAAAAATTTAAAGTTATAAAGTTTCAAAATAATAAGATCGTGTCATTCTTTTTGAAATATAGTAAAAAGGAAAGAATGTCATCTGCAATGTATGTAGTAAATTTAATAATTAGAATAAGCCCCAGCTGATTTAACTAGCAATTATATGTTCAGAATGGGCCAAGGCCAACTACAACAAAGAGAGACTTGGTTCAAGCAAGTATGGTCCACATAATAGAACCACTCAGAAGCTAACACTTGAACTCCATTTTAAATAATGATTTGGAATATATATAGTTTCAAATCATTGAGAAAAGGATAAACTGTTATTATCAACAAATTAAACACCAAGTTAGGTGAAGATGGAAATGAGATCTGGTGAAATAGATACTGCAGAATCATATCTGGCATTCTCGAGAACTACGTGCGGGTCTTTATCATTCGTTTATTAAGCATAATAGAGTTAAGTAAATGAAAATGACATCATCGGGAAATTAAAAGAGAGAAAAAAATAGCAGATTATATGCTATCGTATTTGACATAAACTCTTCCAGCTTAGCTCCTGTCTCCTCCAAAGTTTTAAAAAAGTAACCAAAATTATTTTTAGACACATTATCATACAAAGTTCTAAAAATTGGGTTTTTGATACTTCGATCTTCTGAGATTAAACCAATAAAAACATATATCAATCCGATAATCTAGTAAACCTACGATACCGTAGGTCATATCTAACAATATCCAGTATTCCTGACTACTGCGTACTAGATAACAAGAAAATTTTGCTTAAGACATTTCATTAAACACATAAAGTACGTGAGGTTTACTAGAATTCCATATTAGGAGAGTAACTCTTAACTTACCTCTATACGTCTTTGTAGTTTGCATTTAGTTATATTTCAACCACCTCAAGGTGATTTTATTTACACATATATAATGATACAACTAAGAAAAATCTTTCTTGCAACAGCTTATAACTTGAAGTCAATAGTTTAATAAGCTGCAGCAACGTTGTTGTTGCACATTAGGGACTGACCTAATTCTATGTCTGCTTACGTTTGCAAATAATAACCAATATAGCTTGCTTTTTCCTGATTAGGAATGTGACTTTTTTTTATATTTATTTTTGGTTGATGGATTTAAGTTATAATTGTTGGCGGAGTAAAGAATTTTTAGTAAGAATGTAGCTAATCGGATTATGAGTTGTCATTATCTCGCTAATGATAAATAATCATAATTAAAATTATATCAACTATAGCTGTTATGAATTTTAAAAAAGAAAAGACTCCAAGAACAGTCTTAATCGAATTCTATCCAAAGGGCATTAGATGTGTGCGTGTTTTTTTTTTTGGGTGTGTGTGTGAGAGAGAGAGAGAGGTGTGTGTATTTATGTGTTGAAGTTTAAATTTTTGCATTACTAATATATGTTGTCTTAACTCTTGGGATGCACTAATCTGAAATTAAGATGGAAACTGAATCATGGCTCTTCAACAAAAAAAATTATTAGAAGAAGTTATACCGAGAATCAAAGGATCATTAATGTAAAGTATCTTTTGAACAGCGTCCACTAATGACTTATTTGGGACTTCAACCCCAGAGATTCCCGGCGGTGTTAACGCTTCAACACGCGTCGAACCACCAGTCCTACACGGAGACCTTTTCCCCACTAATTTTGTTTTTTTTTTTAGTTCGGTGCACGAAAAGTCTCGTATTCATGCAGGTCTGGGAAAGATCGCACCTTAAAATGAAATATACACAATTTATCATAACACAATCATTATTTATTATTGTTACATTTCGAACCCGTAAATCATAGGTCATGCTGAGTTAACTTTACACTTACACAGTTTCTCCAAAATTCCTATTTTGAACATTTTCGAATATTACATTTCTAAAATGACTGCCGCGTGCCGGCCGTTGCACGATCTACTTAAATATTTCTTCACACCCAATTGTGATCATACTAATTAATACAAAAACATGCATAATACATTTATGAGCCAGTAGTATTCCCTTTTTCATTTATTAAATGAGAAGCTCAGCCACACGAGTTTAACTGATTAAACTATTATGAATTTCTCTAGATGGAAGGGAAGTGGAAAAGCGGAAAGAACTAGGGAGTTTTGTATCTTTTAGGGACCTTATACGACCAACCAATGAAGAGCGCAAAACACAATATAAAATTAATGCTCGCTAATTAAAATAGTATAGTTTAATTATAATTTCTATAAGGATTGGATTTAAATAATACTTTCCTGGTTTAACTACTATTCAGGATGATCAAAACTCGATTGGAATAATTACGAACTACGATTAACTACTAAAGTAAAATAATTGACAATTGACTGCAAAGAATCAGAGATTAGCAAAATCGGTTTCTTATCAATGTGAGAAATAAGGGTCATAACAGGATAGGTGCAAGATAGTTATTTGGGATCCAACTCTAGTTTAATCATCTCTAATGTTATAATAATCCTCACGAATTCACTCGATGATTAATTCAGACGTGTACTCAAGACTGTTTTCTCGATTAAATCTTAACTCTACGAGGTGAACTACTATAAGCACTGTAGAAGTCATCACAAATATAATTAAAGAATAAGAAAACATCAATCTAACGTTACAAACAAAACTCCCATATTGAATTGATGGAAAAATGATGAAATCGTGTGTCTTGTCAGCTTCAATGCTCTCCCAAAGTTTCCTAGGTCAAAAGTCATCTAAAGATCATATTTTTGATGTATTTATACCATGTAGGAATAGGTCCGGACAAAATTATCCTTTAAAAGCCGAAGTGAAAAAAATTGGGCGAGAAAATACACTACCGCGGGGCACCAGGCGGTGCATTAGTGGGAAAGTTCAAAAGCCTATTTTTTTTACATTATTGCCTCGCGCTCCGCTATGGCGCGGTGCGTTAGTGCAATTTTCTCAGAGTCATTTTTGTTTTCTCACTTTTTGACATCCAGACTTGGTCCTCGACCCCCGAACGTGATCTCGACTTAATTTCTTGGGCTTTTACTTAGACTTCAAAGCTCCAGCTTGTTCAAATTAGCTCCAAATTATCTTAATAGCTCGAAAACATTTCTTGCAAGGCATAAAACACGTAATAAGCCAAATCACCATTATTTAAGCTCAACCACAAGTAAAACACGCTGATTAGAGTGCAACTATGACTAAAATACGGGATTCTAGCCTACCATCAACATCCCACACTTAAACCATTGCTCATCCTCGAGCAATCAAATTGCACTTCGCATACGAATGACCTTCTCATCAGACAACTTCCCTAATGCATCACGCCAAGAATATTTAAAGCAGACTAAGTACCCTATCATAACATCCTAGCATCAAGACTTGACTCCCAAACACCACGTATTTTCTTCAAGACCCTACTCACATACTCTAATTTAGAGGCGAAAGACATTACCTTTCCTTCACAAGTCATGTTCCCTCACACCAAAGATAGAGAGTAATTTCACACACCATAAATTTCAAGAACAAATAAGAACTCAAGATAGAAAGAATTAACTTAATCTCAGAAATAGGACTTTAACGCACCACGGAAAACGTACGACATGCTTGCCCATAGTGTAGTACTCTATAATTTGAGCTCATTCAGTCAAAGATCAAGTAAGACTTTAATTAGTTGTAACGTAGGTTTCGGGACGGGTAGGACATATTTGGATATAGTGACTACACCTCCCTAAACACTTTAATACATATACATTAACAATCTACACCCCACACTTATATTGAACCAACCCCAATCTTTACACATAATAACATCAAACTCCCAATTTCTTTAAGTACATACAAGATGAGATCTACCACTAGTAAAGTCAATTTTTTCCTTTCTACTACATACACGAACTTTTTTCTTATTCTTAGTTCTGTTTTTGTTTTCAAACAAACTCAAATTTTTTACAATTCCCTACAAGTGGCCCTCTCCATTTTTCAAGAGCATTTATCAGTTCCACTCAAAAGTCAACCATACCTCTACTTAGCTTTTAACAAGCTCGTAATAATTTCAAGTGCTCAAGAGAGGTAACAGGTTCACACAGATAGTCAATTCAAACTAAATGGATCATGCTTGTAGTGTAGTTGCCAAAAAATGAGATTACAGGATCAAAAAGGCTAACTAAGACACACATTAATTAGGTGGGTCACAAGCATATAATTGGCTCACAAATAAATTCCTATATCACTTCCTAGATTGAACAAGATTGCTATTTCGCTTTGCAAACACCCGGGACAAGTTCTAGACATCAACTGACATGCACCGAATATCAACAAATCTCACATATTGGCACATAACTCACTTAGAATCAATCTATCCCGACTCTCTAGTCAAAACAGTTAAGCAAAGTCACAATCAACCAATTTAAGACACTTATGCTGAGTCAAGAACTGAGCCTAGGCGTCACAACTAAGACACTTATACTCTCAAGGCACAACAAAGTCAAGAAAAGTCATCTCCATTTAACACCGTAGCATAAGATCTCTTTATTCCTAACAAAATAAAAATTAACTACACCTGGTTCAAGTAAAACCCTTGAAAAGAACCGCGACACAAAGAAAAATCAAGCGGATATTGTTACACTACCTAAGAAAATAAAACAAAAATAAAAAACACCTTATATTTCTTCTTCGACTTTAAGCCCTCAAGAACACAGTCGAGGAAATCCATCGTTAAGAAAAGTCAAAAAATATTCAACAAACACAAAATTAAAAATATACACGCATATTTACATCTCATACCCCACACTTTAAATTGTGGCATGTTCTATGACACACAAGTAAAAAGCAAGAGGTAAATAAAACTTCCCTGATTTTTTTCCTTTTCCGAGAACTTATGAACTTCACCCCTATTTTTAAATTCATTCCTCGTTTTCGCTCCTTGGAATTATTTATGGAGCTCATTAAGCCCAAGTCTTCTGAGGATATCTTCAAGACCCGTTTTTTTCTTTCTTTCTTGGCCTTATTTTGTGCGGCAAATTGTTCTTGCATGGTCATCCTCAACTTGTTTCTGCATTCTTTCACAAGATCAATCCATGTATCTTCATGTAAATCCCCAAAAATAAAATTCACAAGATCAAGGTTAGAATAATAAAACAAAGAAGAAACGCCATGTAAATATTCCGACGGTATGTCCAAGACCATTTATTTCTCATTCTCTTGTAGTATAGGCTGTAAATGTGAAAAGGGTGGGAGGATTTGAACTCTTCTTTTATTACTTCACAATCAACAAAAGCCTCATTTTTAATCATCTCAATTGAATCAGAGTCCTATTGCAGAGTGGCCAATTCTCTCTGTGGATACTGATCCGCTTGGATACGCTCATTCTCATGGGGTATCTATTCCATATATTCACCATGACAATGCTATAAACTTTTTGAAAGTCTACTTACTAATTGACTCACTTGCATTGTTAGGTTATTAATGGTTTCATCATTTTGTACAAATATTTCTTCAACACTATTCTTGAACTTATACATAAGCTCTTCTAAACTACCATTCTCCTCTTGAGGTGGTCATCTCACTTCGCTTTCATTCCAGTCATAATAAGGGTATTCATCCCAATCAGATCTAAAATTGTGCTATATGAAACATCATACCTGTACGGACTAGAAAGAATGTGAGACTTTTCAAGTTTTCTTCCTAGCACTTCTCAGGTACTACAAAAAAAATCTTGAAGATAAGTTAACTAAAGAAAGAAAAAAGAAAAAAAAGCTAATTCTCGAATTAGCACCAAAAAGTATTTTGACACTATCGATTGTCGATCCCCGGCAACGCCACCAAAATTTGACGAGTGCAAAACACAACATAAAATTAATGCTCGCTAGCCAAAGATAATAGTTTAATTATCGTCTGCACAAGGATTTGATTTAAATAATGCTCTAGTAATTCATGATTTAATTGCTATTCAGGATGATCAAAACTTGATTGGAATGATTATGAACTACGATTAAATACTAAAGTAAAGCAATTGACAATTGACTGCAAAGAACTAGAGATTAGCAAAGTCGGTTTCTTATCAATGAGAGATATAAGTGTCATGACAGGATATGTGCAAATAGCTATTTGGGATACAACTCTAGTTTAATTCACTCTAATATTCTAATGATTCTCACGAATTCACTCGATAATTAGTTCAAACGTGTAGTCAAGACTCCTCTCTTGATTAAATATTAACTCTACAAAGTGAACTAATATAAGCACTGCGAAAATATCCAAGCATGCGTTAATAGATTAGTCTTCAGGAAACCGTCTCTCGAATATTCTTTTAACTTGATTTAGTCAACAATTCAACAAGTCCTTCGAATTACTTAAAGAAAATCGATGAATTAAATCAAACAAAATAATGCAAATATAATCACCAAAATATACCTTTTTTTTCTTAAATAGACAGGTGAATAAAGTTATAGGTGTTAGTGTATTTTAATATTAAAATTATAATATTAAAGCACATTTTTTCTTGTGAGATAGTGGTTATAAATTTGTAAGAAAGTGGTCATTATTTTGGTGTAACTCATGAAACCATTAATGTCATGATCTACCACTAATTACCTACTAAATATTAAATTTTGTAACCATCAACCATGTTTTACGATTTTATTATCCCACTATATTATTTATTTTATGGAAGAGATTTTACATCTATAGATAGTGGTGTTTCTTCCTTGTCTTGTAGATGATAAAATATGGCGTTGAGTATGAGAAAAGTGTTATGGTGTACATGAAATGTGTGGTTGGTATTGTGAAAAAGAGAGTTAAAGAGAAGGAGAAAATCTTAGTCTCTAACTTATTCTTTACAAAAGAGAATATTATTTCTGTTGAAAGAAGATGTTCATTTTGGTATAGCTTTGGACTCAAGAACTTGTCCCGAGTTTGTTCGAGCCATACGACGTTGTCGGGCTAATGTATCCTGGAGTAGACAAGTCAAGAGTATTACTGCTGGACCGTGAAGGTACTATCGCAGTGGGCTTGAATCTCCTTAAAGAGAGTGAGATATTTGCACATAAGCCTGAAGAATATTGATTTATTTTTCAACTATAATTACTTGTAATTTCACCAATAATTTAAAGGAGATTCAAAAAAAATTATGCAGTTAAAAAATAGCAGATATCAAGGTAGAATTCAGTCTCTTTAAGAGATAGAAGTGTAAAGTATTTTTTTACTTGCTTAGCTCAAGCGAAGGAAAGGTATAAAAAAATTTACTTTATATTTTTCATGAATATGTGATATTTTTTTTCATGAAAAATAAATTTTATAATGCAAAAAATAGTGGGGGTAAAAAAAACTTTGCATGAATAATTTGAGTATTCATGCATGAGCGAAAGTTGATAAAATCAAGGAGTGAGATAAGTGCATCTATGATAACTCTTGGAATAATTCACATGTTGTTGTTTGCTTCTAAATTGATGATTTATTAATTTTTGACTCTAACATGAATGTTATTGGAGAAACTAAATTTATGTGTAGTAGTTATTTTGACACGAAAGATTTGTATGAGGAAAGTTTTCTTGACTAATCACATTATGTTGAGAAAATTTTGAAAAAAAATAATTTTATTGATTGCAAGCATGTTGTAACTCTTTTTGATTCAAGTGTTATTTCCTGTACAAAGTGATAATGATGTGATAAATCAAGAGGAATATGCTAGCTTAATTAGAAGCTTGAGAATATGTGACTGATTACACTTGATTTGAGATAGCATACACAGTATGAGTACTTAGTAAGTTTACAAGCAAGCTAGGTAATGAACATTGATATGCCATAACAAGAGTTATAAAGTATTTACTTGGAACAAAAGCCTATGGCTTATTTTATAAAAAATATCCTGTTGTACTTGAAGGCTTTTGTGATGCAGATTTGAATATTTTATCTTTGAGAGGTGGTGCTATTTATTGGAAATTAAAAAAAATTTGCTAACTCTACCATGGAGGCTGAACTAATTGCTTTAGCTTTAGCTAGTGAGGAAGTGAATTGGTTGAGAGATTTATTATTTCAAATTCCTTATTTTGAAAAATCAATTCTTCCTATTTTAATTCATTGTGATAGCACCACCGCTAGTGGTAGTGTGCAAAATCGTTATTATAACGGTAAATCCAGACCTATAAGGAGAAAACACAATATTGTATGATATTTGAAAAGTGATAAAATTGATGTTGATTATGTGACAATTATGCAAATCC
This sequence comes from Nicotiana paniculata, assembly GCA_005239505.1. Lineage (NCBI taxonomy): Eukaryota > Viridiplantae > Streptophyta > Magnoliopsida > Solanales > Solanaceae > Nicotiana > Nicotiana paniculata. The sequence goes on from MDKI01074545.1 coordinate 14,571, forward strand.
ACTAACAAAGGCCTTGACATCGAGAGGGATGGGATTGAAGCCCATAAACTCAAAAGTCATATATGAGAAAATCCAACTTGGGGACTAGAGATCCTATAACCAGGTTCAATGGAAAGAACGAATCATATGATGGCTTGGTTTGAAATGCACTATTTTTATTATTGTTCCATCCCTATGGTATGAGCGCATTTATCCTGTAACGATTTGCGAGGAGGTTGAGTTTTTTTTTATTAACTCTTAATGAAAATCTGCAGCTCGTATGAGTGGGGTGTTAGAGTTACAGGAGCACCCTTGACAGATTTCACCAATGTGAGTGTGGAAGTAGGCCGCTTCCTATGAGAATTTGGCTTATTCTCAAAAACACTCATGAAAATCGAGATAACACAATGTCGTAATGTGCTGGCTAATAAAGCTCATGTCAACACCTTGATTATTATGTGTACGCAATATTCTTTCTTTTCCTAAAGCAGTCATAGTTCAAGTCCGAGACCACTACTCACTCTGGCGTAGAAATTGTTGTTTTACTAAGTGGAGGTTCAATGCAGAGCACATCTTCATTATGCATAATAGTCTCCCTTGAACTGGTAAACTCTCTTATTTTAATATTAAAATAAGCGGGAGAATATAGTTGTTAGTGCATTTTAATATTCAAATTATAATATTAAAGTGCATTATTTCTTGTGAGATAGTGGTTATAAATATGCAAGAAAGTGATCATTATTCTGGTGTAACTCATGAAACCACTAATGCCATGATCTATCACTAATTACCTACTAAAGATTAAATTTTATAACCACCAATCATGTTCTACAATTTTCCACTACTTTGTTGTTTATTTTATGAAAGACATTTTACACCTATAGATAGTGGCGTTTCTTCCTTATCTTGTAGATGATAAAATATGGTAGTGAGTATGAGAAAAGTGTTATGGTGTACATGAAAGGTGTGGTTGTATTGTAAAAAAAGTGTGTTAAAAGAAAGAGAAAATCTTAGTCTCCAACTTATTCTTTACAAAAGAGAATATTATTTCTTGAAGGAAAGTGTTCATTTTGGTGGAGCTTTGGACTCAACTTGTCCAGGGTTTGTTCGAGTCATACGACGTTGTCGGGCTGTTGTATCCTGGAGGGGACAAGTCAAAAGTATTACTGCTGGACCGGTGAAGATACTACCGCATCGTCCTTGAATTTCCTTAAAGAGAGCGAAATATCCGCGCATTAGCCTGAAGAATATTAATTTATTTTTTTACATCTTATTTTTTCAACTGTAATTACTTGTAATTTCACCAAAAAAAGTTGCAAAAGTTCAAAGCTCCATGATAATAGGCTATAATTACGTATTTTAGCCGCTTATTACACTTTAATTTACTGCACTTTAATTGAGTTTGAGTTTTAATCGCTAGTTTTTTGCACTAATTGTGTGTTTTATGCCTTTAGGAGTGATTCCGAGATATGTAGATGTTATACAAGTGATTTGGAGCTTTGAAGTATGAGTAAAATCCCAAAAAATTAAGCGGGGATCGTGTTCGGGGATCCACTGATGATAGTTAAGAACGAACGAAGAATCGAGTAGGCATATGGGGCACTGTTTAGTAAAATGCACATAATTTTTCGCTCAGAACTCCATTTGGGCTCCATAGAACAGGGTAAAAAGGGTGAAAAGTGCATGGCAAGTGCGTAGCCGCGCACTGACCATGCAAATGGGGCAGAATACTGGCTAAAGTGCGCAGCCGCGCACGTCCTGTCCGGGAAAAGTGTCCTTTTTCACGTAAGAGAAGGTATAGTTGTTTGGGCCCGACCCTACTTGGTATATATACATGAAAAAAATAGTATTTTGAGGACTTTTGACTCACTTTGGACCTAAGGAGTCAGAGACACAATAAGAGCAAGGCAGAGAATTCTTCTACGAGTTTTTCACTTCCTTCTTCCTATTTCCATTATTAGTTATGAATTATAGTATTTTAGTTATGCATACTATTATGATTAGCTAATTTGTTATCTAGGGTTTTGATGGAAATCCTTGGAGGATGAATTCTTTTTATGTTTTAATATAATTTAACCTTTGAATTTGTCTATTTGTTCAACTACGTACTTATTTCAGTTGATTGAATGGCCATCAATTGACTATGCCTATTTATTATGTATTGCTCGAGAAAGGATACATATTTAGGTGGTTGTTGAACAACGTCACTCCTAACATATGTGAGAAAACAATACAGCGGGTTTAAAGGTAGATTTAGAAATAACAAAGCCATGATGTGGTCATAATGAGCAGTTAGATAAAGTCAACTAGCGTTTTTCGAGAGAATATGTCTACTAAATTGTTGTATTTGCTCAAGAGAGAGAATTACGACACCTAAAGTGCTCACGATCAGTAGAGAATACATAGGCGAAATTGTAGGGAACATAGCGAGAGGGATTCCAAGATTTAGAAAAAATCATAATTCTAGACCTCCTAAATTTAATCTCCAACCCTTAGTATCTTTAATTGTTAATTTACTGCTTTAGTTTCTTAGTTAATTAGTTAGATATAAGAATCTTAATATTTATAACTTAGTAATTGTTCGAGCTTGTCTTCTTAGTGATACTGAACAGTTATAGCGAAACCTTAGTTCTTTGTGGGATTCGACTCCGAACTTTTAGACCGGATTATATTTGCAGCGACCGCTTATCCTTTTTAGGACTAGAGTTGGGCGTGATCACTCCATAAACGAATTCAAGCAAAGAACTAGAGTTAAAATCCACAAATATCAATCAAAATACCATATACGTCAAACCCTAAGGGAAGCTATTCCATAATCATAGAGGAATTTATCACAAATATAGTTAAAGAATAAGAAAACATCAATCTAACATTACAATCCAAGCTCCTGTATTGAATTGATGGAAAGATGATGAAATCATGTGTCTTGTATCCTCCAATGCTCTCCCAAAGCTTCCAAGGTCAAAAGTCCTCTAAAGATCGTATTTTTAATGTATTTATACCATGTAGGAATGGGCCCGGACGAAACTATCCTTTCCAAGCCGAAGTGGAAAAAGTTGGGCGAGAAAATACACTACCGTGGCGCACCGAGCAACGCCGTGCACCGCAATGGGAAAGTTGAGAGGCCTATTTTTCTCACTCTGCAGGAATTTTACACTAGCGCACGCGCCCTGCTATGCATGGCGTAGCGCGGTAGTGCAATTTTCTCAGAGTAATTTTTGTTTTCTCACTTTTTGACATCCAGACTAGATTCTTGACCCCCGTATGTGATCCCTGTGTAATTTCTTGGGCTATTACTCAGACTTCAAAGCTCCAACTTGTTCAAATTAGCTCCAAATCTTAATAGCTCAAAATTATTTCCTGCAAGGCATAAAACACGTAATAAGCACAAATTACTATTATTTAAACTCAACCACAAGTAAAATTGAGTGATTAAAGTGCAAACTATAACTAAAACACGGAATTCCAGCATACCATCAACAGTCCATATGGGACATTATTAGACGTGTATATGGAATGAGCTTTGAGTAATGTGCATCTCTTTTCTGAAAATAAATACAAAATAAATACATTAGATTATCGTTATCATTATAACGTCTAAATCGCCTCTACCAGTGCATTGGTTCGCAAATATGCCTTAGTGATTTTTCACACAATGAATCCATTGGTTAACTAATTATCACATCTTCACAAGTAAGTTTTACCTTTAATCCTAAGATCTCAAAGTCTTTGTGCACGTAGGAATGATAATGGGAGGGTGTGAGTGCGGGGCGAGGCGAGGCGAGGCGGGTTTGATTTTATACGGGTTAGGTGTGGGTTTGATCTTATGCGGCGCGGTTGCAATTGCAGGACGGGTTAAAATTGTTTTATAAAAATCAGACTTTAACTTGTAAAGTATCTTGATACCAAGAAAACGAAGAGCTCTATAATAAGAAAATTCAAAAAAAAAAGGTAGTACATATATCGTAGTTGTAAAAGATGCGACATTCAGAAATATGAGTTAACACTATATGACACAAATTTATAATTTGTTAGCACAAGTTTTTGTTTGATTTCCTTCATAAAATAAAAAAAATATTTCCACTGAAAGTAGAAAAAAGGAGAAGAATAACCATGTTGACTATTGTATCATATGACAAAAGAAAAATCACCTTCAAATAAATAAAGAGTTCAGTCATATCATACGAGGGTTTTAACAATGTGGAGAAAAAAAATATTAAACTTGTTTTAGTTCATTATTTTTTAAAAATGAAAAAGGAAAATTTTGTGCTTTGCGAGGCGGGACGGGTTTATGTGGGTTTATACGGGTAGGTGCGGGTGGGTTGAAAACGTAAAATTTGTTACGTGGACGGGGCGGGGCGGGGCGGCTTGAATTCTTCATGGGTTAAAGCTGAACCCGCCCGCCTGCCCCATTGCCATCTCTATGTGCAAGTAATTGTTTGATCAAGATACAAACTTTTGAAGTAATTAAAGTATGTTCCAGTTAGCTTGAAGTACGAGAAAAATCTATCATTATTTGAAATTCGTTTTGTTAGTCAGAATATATGCTCGAAAATAAAAACTGTTTTTCTCTATCATCAACAAGAAGAATTAAACAAAAAATGCAGAGAATACAACCAACAAAATCAAATTGAGTGGTGGTCTGCACGTCTGCAAATATGTCCATGGTTCGTTGTTTTGTTTCTTTAACCTAGTGCATTATTTCTTCCCTTTTTTTTAAAAAAAAGAAAAAAAATTAGAGGGAAATTTTTCAAAACCCAACGAGTATGATTTTTTCCAAGTGAGCTGGAGATTTTGAGTACCCTTTTTCCGTGTTATACACATAACACATTGAATAAACCAAAGGCTCCAAATGGTCGGAATAGAAATCAATCAACTTGCATGAATAAGCGTATAATAATTGTATTTATTAATCTTTGAATATGATTTATTTTCTTTATCTTGAGAATACCTTTGAAAGCCTTAGTCGCGGGAAGAAGGTTTTGTTGGAAGATAAGAGACGAATAGGGCAAAAAGAAAATACCACTACTATGAGACCAATAGAATTTTAAAAATAATTTGAATAAAACCATTACTACATTCGACAATCATTATTTATTTATTTTTCAAAAAAGAGAATTTTCACTTGTTTTCCCACTGCTCTAGACCTCTGTATAGATATTCTAGGGTTTTGAACTCCATGTTTATGTTTTTAACCACGAATTATAGTTGTATAATTGTATCTATTAGTCTGTTAGATCAATTTGTCCTGAATATATGAGATGGACGCATGGCTGATTATTGACTATATTACTGAATTGTTCAAAACAAGGTTGGTAATTAACCAGCATATAATAGTCATCCAGGATTTGAAGTTACTGGGTTCGAGATTTTAATCTTTTTATGTTAGTGGTTCTAAAGTAAGAATTTGTAATATGCAATGAATTTTTAAGATAAATATGATTTGGGCTAAAGCTACTGAGTTCGGCCGAATTCGGTATCGAAGTTCTGGCTCCCTGATCATCGTCCATCTGAATTTTAGAAAGAAAAACGAATAACCAGCAAAAGATTGGTAATATTAGTACGTAAGTATGATAGAATTGGTTATATAAGTTAATTGATATTCACCTGATTCTGCCATTTTGGTTCTACTAAATAAAGTACAATAGTACATAAAAAGCCATGTCCTACTCTTAGGGATCGTTTGGTGGATAGGATAAGAGATAAATTGTAAAATTATTTTATGTCTGGTACAATCTTTTTGATTCGGGGATTAGCCATCTTGGAATTATTTATACCACAATTATTCAAATAGAAGATATATAATTTATAAAAAATACACCGGTAATAAAAACAAGAAAACCACTATAATCTCAAAAGTCATTTGGAAATTGGAGTAGACTTTTCAAAGATGTGTTAGAACAAAGCTGGTGAGGAGGATGTTGAGAAATACTGGTTTAAACTTTTGCTCATTCTTTAATTATAAAGGAATAAGATATGGTCAATTTTCATCCCTATAATGATTGAGTTCTTCAACCACATAAATTTATTGGTCTTAACTCTTAACAAATATAGAACTTGGAGACATAAGATTTTGCTACATAAAAGGGTCGTTCATGTCTCATGCGACGAGGCTACCCTAAATTTTTTCAGAGTTTCTTTTTGGCCTCTTTACCTTTTGAGAGGTGCAACTTCTAATCTAGTTTACTTTTAATATATTATCTATATATATGTTCATTCTTGGGTGAAGTAAGAAGAAAGAATAATATAAAGAAAAGGAGAAAAGACTAGTTTGGTTTGGGAGATGGAGAAATGCCAAATGCGACGAGATGTAGAAACATTATCTGTATTTTAATCTTAATTGTAATGTAATTACGCGTTTTCTCATGCATTATATTAATATTCTTCCACTATATATAAAATAGATTTGAGTTAATTAGGAGGACCGATTTACTTAATTAAGAACAGGTAGTATTTTCACCCAAAGGAAAAACAAAAAAGAGGTAAATATTTTTCACAAAGAAAAGGAGTTTGCTCAAGTTAATAAGTCAAGTCATATTTGGAAGTCATAACTTTAACTTTTAAAAAATATATATGATAAATATTTTTAGAAAATGGTGAGCCGGCCGCGACTCACGAAGTGCTAGACTGACTATTTTAAATAAAAATTGTACAGGGCGCCCTGTTAGGGCGCCCATCTTTAATCTGTACCCGCTTTGTTTTTATGTTTGCATCGGTACCCGTTTTTTTGTTAAAAGCTTTTCGAAAAGACAATTTTACTCTTTTACAAGCAGTCAAGCCTACTTTCTCTTCAAGTAAACCCCATTCCTCTATTTTCATTCCTATACTTTGCACAAATACTCTCTTTCTCTCTCTCTCCCGTTCTTCGCTTTTACGATCGTCCTTGTTTTTTGATATTCATCGCTTCAATTGTTTGTTCGCCAACAATATTACGTATAATCACAGGTACATTACAGTACCTTTACGTTCTGGGTATTGTTTTTTTTTTTGTGATAGTCATGTTCTATAGGGTTTTATTTTATTATTATTTTTTTTTCGATATTTATGTTTGATAGGTTATTAGGGGTTAGTTCTATAGTGATTTTTTGTCATGTATACCTTAATTTTATGGTGTTTAAATTTGTGCTTTGCTGAGTTTTTTTGTTTTGTAACTGGTTAACTTCAACGTTTTAGCAGTTGATGTTTTTGTTTTGTAGCTGATGTTTGGGATTTTACATTTTTGTTTTGTTTTGGTAATATGCTGAAGTTTTTGAACGTGTGTGTCTGTTTTGTATTTTTGTAACTGGTG